>APFE031027082.1:966-32951 GCA_000404065.3 Pinus taeda | reverse complement strand
AATGTCTCTTTTGAAGTTTGAACATGGTCGAGTTAAGGGAAGATTACAAACAGTGTAGAGGGAAGATATGTGCATTCTTTTGTGGAGGATTTATCAATTACATAGGCAAAGATTTTTCTATGTTTTGGAAGGAGGGTTGAGCCTTGTAGCCTCTAGTTTGGAGGGGCTAATAAGCCTGAACAAGTGACATAATAGTCTTATAGTCCAACAAATATAGAAGGCGTGTAGAAGGGGGATAAACAAAGGTTCCTAAGGGAGTTTTACACCAACTTTAGGGGAGTTGATGTGGACGGTCACTATACCTAACTAGAGATTTGAATATTCAAACTTAGATGCACAATCCAAGTTGATTTAGGGACAAAAGTAATTGGCCAGACCAAAGGTATGTTTGTATTCTTACAAGGTTGATGTTTTTTCTAAGTGTTTGAGTCCATATTTAAAATACTTATGGTGGACATATTATGTACTATTTGGAGGGAAGTTAAAAGGTGTCTTTAGTGCCCTAAGTCCAACATTTGAGGAGAACATCAAATTTGGTTGGAGCTATAGATTTGTTAAAGGTTGGGGTTGATCCTTGAAGGGACAAAGGAAGCAGCTTAGAGGGCTTAACACTCAACCCTAGTTCATTGTGTACATATGGACTTCTACAATAAGAGTGGGAAGCCTCCATTTCCCTAAGACTTATCTTTTGTGGAGCAATAGTAAGGCAAGTAGTGGGAAGGCTAAAGACCCTATGAGTTGGTATCCTTGATGGAAAAAGAGTAGCTAGAGGGTGGACTATTTGGGCCAAAGATCGATCATCTAAAGGAGTTGTGTTCACTGATAGTGGGGGGATTGTGGAGTTGGAGATGCATGCCTTCAAAGGGATCAACCTTGAGCAACAAGGTAGGAAGTCCTCAAAATAGAGAAGTGATGGACTTGTAGAGCATGGTGAGAAAGAACATGTCTTCAAATCAAGTTCCGCGGAAAAAACCAAGAAATATTTCTAGTTCAGATGGATCATCTGCAGCAACATAGAACATGGTAGTGTTGGAGACAGATCTAGGTGGACAAGGTTCTTCCAAGAACACCTTCATTGCTAAGAGGGAGTGTTCAAAATATTTGCGAGAAAATGGTTCCTTGATTCGTGCCTTAATCATCAGAGCCAGAAGGAGTTCCTTCTTGTGTGTGACTCAAGTTCCTATAATTTAGGAATCAATCCCCAAAAATTAGGACGAGTTAGGATGCAGTTAATTGATGTGTTGAAATTGAAATTTGAGTTCTTGATTTTCTAGTGTGATTTGATTGAGGAAAAGCCTAAGTGATTGAGTTTCAAGTGGTTGACTTGAAATAGGATGAGTTGCATGAGAATTAATTAATGCATGCTAACTCAATCAATCACAAAATCATTCCTTAATTAGAAAAATCATTAATTTTAACCATTCAAGTTGTCTTTAAAAGGAGTAACAAAGGCACAAGTTTAATCATTGTTTTCGTGAGCACAAGTTGGTAAGACCAAGTAATAGGAAGCATGAGTTTGTGCATGGAGCTCGTGAAAGGAAGAGTGTGTAAGAGAAGCTTGTGCACGGGTTGGTAGAGGGCAACAAAGACCAACAATATTACAAAGGTTTCAATCTTAGATCAAGTAGGAAAGACAAGTGTGTCTTTCATATTGAAACAATTGTATTTTGTAAGATATCAATTGCTCGGTTTCTCTATTAATAAAATTCTCAAACAAGGAGAGGGTATTCCTAATTGGGTTCCCCAGACAACTCTGTGTTTTTGAATTGTGTGACTATGATTTTATTTATGTTCCTATTCCAATGCATCTAGTAGATAAATTCAATTTTATGTGAGAACAATTTTTTTTTTTCATATTGCTCATATTAGCATATGAAAATTTCATGGATTTTCTACCATGAATGACACATTCTTCTTATTAATAAGTAATTATTTTTGTTTACATTCAATTACTTTTTATTTATATTCGAGTTAATACAAAAATATCTTATTTAAGGTGACCTTGAAATATTTCATTTATGGAAATAATATTAAATAAGCGTACTCTAAAAAAAATCAAATTTCTAGGAAAACAAAAGGAAATTCCGACGGGATTTTGAAAACATTCGGCAGATTGTTTTGGAAATTCGGGTTACAACTATCAAGTTTCAAGGTTTTGGGTGCCTCAAGGATTTTTTATGGTGTTTAATTCATTTCCACTATCAAAAATAAGATTCAAGCACTCTTATTGTCAATTTTTTTGAAAAAAATGGTCGGCAGTTTTTGGTCGTATACGCGAAATTAACACCTCGATAAATAACACAAGTTGATATTGAAATACATTTGTTAAACAGGACATTCAAATACTTTTATTTAAGACTACATTAAATGTTTTGTTAAAAAAAGTAAACAAAATTAATACATCTTCATTATACCTGAAAAATGAAAATAAAGATTTCAAGTACTTTATATATGTATGTTTATTTTTGTGTTTTACTATAGTGGACTTTATTTTTTCATTAAGTGAAGATTTTATTTTTATTTTAAAAAATAGATGTGTCACTTTCAAGTTGAACAATGAAGAAATTACACGTCCCACATACTAGATTATAGAATGCACTTCTCTAATAAAAAAAGAAATAAAATAAGTTCAAAATTATTTAAAAAAAAGGAATAAGTTCAAAGAAAAAAAGAAATAAAAAATGTACAATAAACTAATAAATTATTAAAAAAACCTATAAAGATGAAAACAATATAATAAGAAGTAATGAAAAAAATTAATAAATAAAATTATGTAAAAGAAAATTTAACAATTAAGACCACATATATAAGGAGCTTCCAAGATAATTTAAGTCATTTTTTATTTTAAGAATTTCTATGAAATGTGTAAGAGGAAGTTGAGATAAGGATTTTACTTGGTCCTCGTAAATAAGTTGTTTAGATTTGAATGAGTTTGATAAATTTGATTTTAAAATATGATTATAGGTTGTTTTAACTATATATTTTATAAAAGGAGTTTTAAATAGTATACCAATTTAATTTAAGTAGAAGAATAATTAAAAATTTATAAAATATTTTTTAAATTAATTAAAAAATATATATATATTACGATATCAAAGTTTTATAGCTTTTTAGTATTATACATTAGAATTGTTTATGGATTTTTTATTTTATATATAATATTTTTTCTTATGAATATTAGATTAATCATTTACAATTAAGGAGGAGATCATATTTTCATTTTTTTTGACAGTTAGCTTTATTGCTCCCGGATTTTCTGAACATGGAATTTCTTTATCATTGTCTAAATTGTTAAACTCATGGGTGTGTTTATGTCCGCTACTTTCCAACACAATTATTGTTGAGGTTGTTTCCTTATCCTTAGCTTGGAGATTCTCCTTGGATGAGGAATGGGGTGGTACCATAATGGATTTCTCTAGATATTGAGAGGATGAGGAATGGGGTGGTACCACAATGGATTTCTCTAGATATTGAGAGGATGAGGAGCTAGTGGCTTTTGTTGATGAGCATTATCCTTTTGACTTGCTGAGGTCTTGTCACTTGAAGCGACCTTCTGGTCACGCCATACTCAATAGGGTTTCCACTACTCTTGGGAGTTGGGCAACTCGTTTGAGGAAGAGAAAACATTCTGAATATGCCTTGGCTGCTGACATAGTCTACGCCTGAAAGTTGTGTTTTCATAGTCTAATGGCTTAGAGAATTCTTTCCACCTCACTTGAGGATTATATTATGTGGTAGTCCTTCACTCAAATCCAATTCAACACATATACAAAAAAATGTGATGAAACTAGAAGCCAATCTTTCAATGTCTGTTTTGATGTAACGACCTAGTGAATTACTATTTTTTTCCAAAATTTCTAGCTAAATCCATTAAAGGGGTAAGTTTGGGAGCCTTACCCATACTGGAGTAGCCATATATTTCATGGAAAGAGAGCTAAAGTCTGAAAACCATGGTCGTATCAAGAGACCTGCTCGACCCTAGAACCATGGCTCTTGGTCAAATACCCTTTGTTGGTCTTCAAGATCTTTGAAGACTACCACAAAATATCCTTTCGAATTAAACAACTCTAAATTCTGGGACCAATTCTGATGAAACCAATCCTGGAGGGTAGATGTTAGGGGCCAAAAACACCTAAAACAATATATAATCGCTCGCTGCTTATAATATGCTACCTTCATCATTGTTAAGATCTCATTCACCTCGATCAATGGTGTATCTTCTTAATGTTCCACCATAAAATCCTGAATTGAGATATTCTTTAGTGTATGAGAGTTAGAGTCTGGCTTTAGGACATCTTTGAAAGAAAATGGTTTAGATGTCAAAGACGTCTCACCTCCTCTAGCGCCTCCCCTCAAGCTTGCCACTACAAAAATAGTGGCATCCCTTGTGAGTCCATAATCTCTGAGAGCATCCCCCAACATCATGTATCTCCATTGGTAGAGAAAACTAACTTCCTCCTTCGGGATAGCCATATGCTAATGGATGTTGTTAGCCAAATCTCCCACAACCTCCCATGCTAAGACCTTAAAACACAAGGAATCACCAGACATGGACCAAACAAAAATTGGAATTTTTAACTCCTCCAGGTCCCCAACTCCCTTCATTGTCTATTCCAACACTGATTGGTGGATTTTTTCGACCACTTTGTGTGCCTTGCAAAACCCCACTGATTCTATTAAGGAATTTCAGTAAACATTTTGTTGACATCCTTACCATTCTTGCAATTGTTGAAACCAAAAAACCCCTTGCACTCAAAGAACCCTTTGCAACCAACAATGGACAAATAAAAAAATTTTGTGTCTAAAGTTGCATCTAAAGCTCCACTGTTGAAGCCAAGGTGAGTTTCTCCACCTTGACCATGCTTCTCCACAAATTCCACTTGAGGAGCAACAATGGATTTGAGGTCTTCCATGACACCGATAGTGATTGATATAACCATCTCTTCTTTGGAATTGTCTATGAAATTGGGGTCATGCTCATTTATGACGATCGGTGAATCATCCCCCTCCTCCTCCTCTTCATGCCTTGATAATATGGGAAACCCTTGGAAACCTAATGTAGACCTTAGCTCAAGACGTCCATACTCATGGAGGAGGGAGATCTCCCCCAATATTCAAACATTGATATCACTAGGGCCACACATAAGCTCAACGACAATGATGGAAGCCCTGCAAAATTCAGTGCTATCTCTAGCACTCATGGCAGTGCTATAAAAATTCCAAATAACAAGTTGGTTCAATGGGAGGCTTTGAAAAAAAAACATTGTTAATATAAAGATGTTAATCATATTATATAAAAATACAACAATTAATTTTCATGTCAATATAACGTCATAATATAGCACCCAAGTTCAATATCAACAAACCCTCATAAATATATTGGTTTTATAGAGTACATATTGGTTTTAAGTAGAACAATAATATATAATAAGGGTATTCTTTTTTTGGAGTGTAATACTTACATTAAATACAACATATTAATAACACAACTTGTCGATTAGTCTAAGAAAAATGATATATCTAACCAGGTTATATCTTCAATTTGCTAGCTAAAGATGACCTCTACAAAAAATCATCAGAAAGTGAAAACTTCCAAAACACCCAAAATTTTACAAGCTTTAAATTGCATGATAATTATACATCATGAGTATAAACCAAAATATCCATGGTGGATCCCATGCCTTTATCCACTACCATTCCAGTTATATTTTGGACAAGGTGCTGAGGATAGTTGCTTGAAGTGCTTGCTGAAGAAGGCTTGAACACTTTTGACCTATAAAAATTTAAATATCTTCCAATTTCTATTGAATGGCGGGGATTTCATCCTCTAACTTTGGTTACATCAGAGTACAATGTTTAATCATAATTTCCATAGAGGATGTCAAACTAGATGCCATCTAATTATGATCGAACCATAGGGTAAGAATCTCTTCTTGCATTTTTTGCAACAAATCCTACTGTGAAACCTCCAACACTCCAGAACCAATTGCTAAATTCATAGTTATGAGGAAGATGCCAAAGAACCCCTACTCAACTCCTTTATTTTCCAAATTTACTTGGTGATGAGTCCCTTCAATAGGTACATTTTGAGGCCCATTTTGTTATCCTGCAACCCTTAAAACTCTCCTTTTCTCACATTATTTTTAACCATAATATGCTTAGTGGGGAGACTAAAGGGTGCTTATCGTATTTCATGGCCTAATGTGATTAATATGCAGGCAAAAGAAGCATTTTTGGAGATATTTACTATGTAGGGGTTGATTGGAGACATCTAGAGAGAATATAGGGGGCTTGTCCACTACATTAACTCCCCAACTCGACTTTAAATCAAAGATTCCTCACCAACAACTCGAATTCACAAGCAGCCAAGGAACTCAAGTGCATGTGAAGATCCAAGGGAACCTGATCCACCAATCTTGAGATTTTGGAGGGAATCACTCCTCTTTTCAAGGGAGTTGTCCTCAAATACATTTTGTATAAATAAACAAGCCTAAAGGCTCATTAGGATTCGAACTTTTGTGGGAGATAGGATATCTATTGAGAGGCTAGTACTTGACCTTGCTATTTTTATCTTTCATGCCATGTATGTGACTCTTATTTTCTGTTAATGGAAATTTTACTATTGGCCTCCATCTGAGTTAGTTTTGGAGGGATGAAACCCTTGGGTTTGGGCCCAATCCAGAAGCTTTAGTCACTCTCTTGTATTTTATTTTTGTTCTTCTCTTATGTAAGTTATTTTAATGCTTAAGTAGGATTATATTGAAAAATTGTAGTTGCAAGTTTGGCTATCACCTTTCTTGTTGGAAGAGTGGTTGGAAGATCTACAACAACAACCCAAAAATATTTGTTTATGATTTCTTTGAAATTTTTAAGTGTTTGATTGTAATACTTCTACATGCTTGGGTTCTACAAAAAGTTAGTAGCAATGAATTGGCAATTGGAGTTGCGTTGTAGGGTAGAGTAGATTTCAATAAAATTCAACTCATCCTTTCCATGTTGATTTATTTTGCTGTGATGTTCATAATTTCAGCAGGAATTTTAATTGAATTGCAAGGGTGGGACACTTCCACATCCATATATACCATTCCATCTCTCTCGTGGACACTCTACATTGCCTCCAAACTCTTCCACCGAGATCACTCTTCTAGGACAAATGAAGGACACCGTGGGCATAAAATTTGGTGCAAGATAGCCCTCCGAGGGATACTAAGCTTGGCTAAGGGGCACCCACACCATTCATTCACCTTTATCTACCCTCCTTCATGTTCAAGATACCATTATTTTCCTCAAAGATATCTCGGACCCCCTCTTGTAGCAAAACAGGGTCTCCTATAGAAAAAGTGGGCCTCCCTGTAACACTTCTTGTAGTAGCCCTATAGCATTTGTTTCTTCAACCAAATTCACTCCAGAATTTAACCCTTTCACTCTGAAGTTGAATAATGGCCCCCAAGATTTGATTTCATGATTAAGGAAGACTCTAAGACCTCTCCAAACTCATCCTTTCATCAATGCAAACATAAGACAACAAGTAGAATTAAACTTAACATTTTTTTCATATAGTTGTGTTGAAGGTTGAGTTCCTCATTTTTTACCAAGTTACCACTAGATAAATGATTCATGAGAGTAGGCTATTGATTTGATTGGGTATGAAAATAGAGTAGCATGGTTTCCTTTTGTAATTAGAGGGCCTCCCAAACTCTAGCTAGCTCTTTTAGGCCGGGGAATGAAAGAAGTGAATATAAGTATAACGATTTTAGGGGAAGAAATATAGGGTGAGGTACAAGTTGTATGGCCATTATGGGTGAGGTACAGTAAGTGACTCTTAGACCATAGAGAGGGCTAGGTACGAAGTCGTGAATCCCTTAGTATGAGGGAGAGAAACGCGAAGACCAAAGGGAGAGAAATTTCTTGCTTGTCGACTAACATCTTCCTTTCATGCAATTTCAATTAGAATTTACATTTAACGAATGGTATTTTCATTTCTATAGTTAGAATCATGTTCATCTTCTTGCAACCATGATATGCTTTCATAATAAATTATTTTTTTTAGTTAGTTGAAGGAGTGGTCTCTGAGCACCTTGATTTGATCAAATATCTAAGGGTGACATGAGTAGAAACTAACATGTTGTGCATATGTCACTGTCACCTCTAAGTTTGTACGAACCCTAGGTTGGTAATTTAAGTTGGAAGCCTTGGGAATTGTGACATCCTTGGTGCAATACCAAGGCTCACCACTTTTTTCCATCGTTATCGGGGAGGTGTTCAAGTAGGTATTGTTTCTACTTAGGAGTTACTTGTTTTGTTTTTCATTAGTCTCATTGATTTGAAAGCTTAAAAAAAGAGGAGAAAAAGGATTTAAAAAAACAGAACTAGTTCTTTCATGCCTCGTAGGAGTAGGGATAGTCAAGGGAAATTCCTACCAAAAATACCCACCCCTTCAAGAAGTAAATCTTCATTCTTCTTTGGTTATTGTGAACTTCCCTCTCTGACTATAGGTGAGTTAGAAGACCCTCTAGGGAAGCAACCTAAAATTTTTGAGGAACCCGCAGGGGAAGAAGAACCCATCTCACCTATCCAAACCATGGCTGAAAACAAACAAAATGAGATTTTCCCTATTAGAGAAACCAATGGGAAGGTCAGAATGAAGAATACAAGCCCTTATTTCCTTCCACATTTCCATGGAATAACCTTTGAGGATCCTGACACCTTTATGTTTGAATTTGTTGTTGTTTGTAGGACCTATGACTATGCCTCAGATGAACAAAAGATGCATTTATTTCCATCTAGCCTTCCCTCCAGGAATTGTGCAATCCTCTCTAACAACCTGATAGGCTCCAGGATTGCGCAATCCTGCCAGCCAACCCTCCCAGCAGGATTTGCGCAAATTTTTCCTAGCAGTAGGCTATTCAGCCCAGGATTTGTGCAAATCTAGGCAATAGTCAGCTAATCTACTTAGAAATTGTGCAAACCTCCTGGGCAGTCAGCCTAGCTCCCAGCCAGGAATGCACATTTTTCCCAAGCAACTGAGCACTTGAATGCATGGACAGTCTGCTTGACCAATTCCACCTGGGACTGGGGAACTTGACTTGCATGCATGCATGAATTGATTTTCCCAAAATAGCAAGAGACCACATGCAAAAGGCATCCCATGATTCAGGGAGCTATTTTTAGCAGCAGGGGGTTACATGCAAAGTTGTTTTACGAGTTTCCCTCCAAGTATCACTTTTTCCTAGATTTGTGGCATGCGCGACATAAGACAAAACTTATTTATTCGACACATCAGAGCTCATTCACTCACATTGATCTTGGAGCTCTGACATCCCATAGCACATCTAGGACTCTTCGACACATCTGGCTCATCTATTCATGGGTAAGTGGCATCAACTTGTCTTTTCCAGCATTTCTATCGCTTTTTGTGTATTCACTTGTGCGAGTGTTGTTTGCATGATTTCTTTGAACGCCTATATTCATTTACATATATTTAGCTTGTCCTAGATATGTTTCAGTTTTTCTTTTTATCTCATTGATGTCACATGCATGAAACTATTTTGCACATACGTTCATCCAACTGGCGAACTACCTCACCCACATGCATGTTGATCTGTTTGTTGATTCTTTTGTTCATGTTTTTCATGCACTGTAAATCACTTCTTCTATCGCTTCATGTCACCATGCATTTGATTTTCTTACTTGCTTTCAGTTGCCCATTGGTGAGTCGAGCCAACCTTGGCCTGGGCTCTGCCTTCACCGGGGTTGCATTGCACAATATGGGGAAGGAAGGCTCACCTTCCTCTCCAGATTTGCTCATTCTTGACCAACACTAGCCTCCAGGACTGTTTTGCACATTTCTGGAGGACAGTGACTACTTGGCCCAAAAATTTGCACAAATCTATCCCTGGGCCAACAGTCTTTCCCAGCTGGAATTGTGCATTGCACAATCCCAACAGCTAGCTACCTAACTGGATTGCACATTTCGCAGATCAAGCATCTAGTCCAGCCTTCCATATAGCCCAGACTGCCTTTTGTGCAGTACTGGTAGCCAGTCACCCAGCCTCCTAGTGAAATTTTCACAATCTCTCTCATCAGTTCCCCGGGTATGTGTTCTGTCCTTCCCCATATTTACTTTGTTTTCACTGACATATTTCTTGCCATGCATGCTGCTTGTTTCCATATACTTCAAGTGTTCATCTATCTCAATGGGTTCCAAGAGGACAAAATTTTAGGACAATGATGGTATAGCAATTGGAACAACAATTGAGCAGGTGTCCTCTAATCTGCCGATCTACGAAGATATGAAGTTGTATCTAGACAAGGACGTCAAACTGAATTGGCAAGAGATGAATGAAACATTCATAGGTACTTTTGGGGAAGACCTTGAAGACCATCAGGTGTACGTGAACATTCATAAGTATGGCTTGTACTGGATTGCATACAGATACCCCACGTTCCCATACACGGACATGATTCACTAGAAAATTTCTCACACTGACCCCAAGACGATGACCTTGAGCAGTGTCAGTGTGATGAAGCTTGCAGAGACATTCTAAAGGATTGGGTAAAGGATCCAACTCGCTTCAGGATGACACCCAACCAAATATACAAGAAAAATATATTGAGGAAGGCGTATGAATACTTAGTCATATTCACATGTCAACTGAGTGGCCAAGAAAGCACTAAAACCTTTCCTCAGAGTTGGGTGATTGCATTGGACTAGCTGGCTAGAGAAGGAAGACCATGCAACTGGTCTGGCATATTGGCTCACCAGCTGAAGGAGTAAGTCATGGAGGCTCGATAGTCACCTGAGGGTATGCATGTAGATATTTATACATCTGCTTACATTCTATATGCACTTTGTGCTCGACATGAGTTCCTAGGCTTAGAGTGGGCATGGTTGTCGACAAAGGCTATTGTGAACACTTATTTCAAGTTGTTTTCTGAATGCAGCTTCAGAGGAGTGACCATACAATTGTTCGACCATTTTTTCACCCCAGTGTACAGGTTGATATTCGAACAAGATCCACCCTACATGTCAGAGGAAGCGATGAAGGCATTGCTAGGCATTGCAGATTGGTATGCCTAGCCGTCTGGCATGTTCATCCGAGTGTTCAGTGTGGAGAAGTTTGTGCATCTTCTACCAAAGTGATGAGACTAGGTATTGCAACAAGAATGTTGCAACTCCCAGGGCTACCAGCTTTACTTATCAACTTGGGGTTCATACAAACTTGGAGGTGACATTGTTATATGCACAAGTAAAAGTGAAGGTCCTGCCTGTTGTCACTGCTCATCTGGCAAGAGACCCAAGGGGTTCCAAGCCAGACTTCTATAGGGCCAGAAGAAGCTTAATTCTTTGATGGAAGAAGAGAAAATCTATTCTAAGAGATCTACTCTACTGCAGTAATGAAGAAAACAACATGTAATTCTAAACCACACCATAACCTAACTAACCATCTAAACAATTATGCTAAACAAAATTGCTAAATAAACACTAACCTAATGCTGCTATCTAAGTTGCAGAGGTAAAGAGAATTAAACTATACTAAGGTATAAGCAAAGGAAGTAAAATAAATCTATTTTCAAGCAGAAGAGCAATTAGAGATCGAAATTGGTGAAAGGAGGACATAAGGAAGCAGCAGTGCATAAGAACCGTTGGATCAACCAACGAACAGAAGATGAACGACGAAGATCTTATTGTGAAGGCTTAAGTGAATAGATGGATGGATAGGGTGAATGCACAGGATGAATGGCAGAGGTCTTATTGTGAAGATTAAGTCAAGAGATGGAAAAACAGGATTAATCAGAGGATGGACAACGAAGATTGTATCGCGGGAAAAAGAAACATGCGGAAATGATAGAGCGAGTTTCGAAGGCGGTAAGTAGTTTCTCGCACACCCTCAAAGTTGTAAGTTGTATTATAAAATTTCATACTATTAGTGTAACTGGGTGACACGTAGCATGAGAAAACCACTTTTCTCGCATGCTCTTGGGCGGATAATGGTCGTGCAAGAATCCACACGAGATTGTGCGATCGCTGTCGGATTAGGATAGATAGATAAACGGTGGATATCGTCCACGCTAGTTGGTGATCAGGTGACGTGAAAGCCGTCAGATCAGGCGAGGAAGATCATCGGTGGGGGTTTAAAGTGCATAAAGTGTTGAGGTGATGTGATAGCCGTCGGTTTATGTGAGGCAGATCGACGGTGGGGATTTAAAGAGCATAAAGTAGGTGGAAGACTTCACGCGAGAAAACTGATGAATCAGACGGTGATTGGGCAGGTTTGTTGTGGATCAGGCAGTAAGGAAACAATCCATGAAGATCATGCTGAAGGAGGTTTCAAATGAAAATGACAGAAAAAACCAGTGAGGGTGAGGGTGGACCGAGAGTAATGGAAAACGATGACAGTGAAGCGAAACAAGTAACTACATCAAACAAAAAACTCCAAAGCTCATGCGAGAACCAGAAACCTATGTTTTTGGGGTTACTAAAGGGTCTCTTCCTCAAGTCATGGTCCCAGAGGGAGGAGGTGAGGCCAAGACACCTGTGAACAACCTTATGGTGATATTTTTCTTCTAGCTAACCTGCTAACTGAAAGAAGGCACAAATAGAAGTAAACTAAAGCATAACCAATATACTCTACGCTACTATACTGGGAATGAAACTGCTTAAGAAAATGAATAGTTAAGCCTTAAATCTATATGATACTGCTGTAATAGAAATGCAACTATTTAAGCAAATGAATAGAATCAGGAAGCTACTTAAGCAAATGAACAGAACCAAGAAGCTACTTAAGCAAATGAACATAACTAGAAATCTATGCTATCATACATGTACAGTAAAGAGGATCTTTAGCTGCTCAGGTTGGGCCCTAACCCAAGAGCTTCAACCCTCTGAGTTAACTCAGTGCTGGCTTAAAAAACAACTCATCTTTGTTATAAAACCATGCATTACATAAGAAACTGTCACAAGTCTTGCAACTCAAAAATAAAGTAAAGTTTTATAATAAAAATCTAAATCATACTGAGGTCCTAAGCCTCTCTACTTATACATATGAAGTCTCCAACGACTACCTTCCCATTAGGGAGGCTTGGCTCCCCACTCAAGATAAACTGGTTTCTGTCACTTTCACTTACTCATCTGTCTTTTAGTCCTCATAGTGATGGTTGTTTTCACTCCAAGATGATGGAGGAATATTCGAATCGAGGGGTAGTAAATGAGGAGGATTTACCTCCTATAATTACTGTCCCTTGTTCCATTCGAGTTTTTACCAAGGTCTTTGCCACAATTCCTTGCTTTTGTCCTTTATTTCTACTTTTTTACTTGCTTTTATCCTTTATTCCTGCATTAGATGCACATTAGAGCACAAAGCAAAATATCCAACTCTAACTCATCTCATAAACAAAATATAATCAAAAGTATGCAATAAGTTGTGAGAATAGTTGGTTTGACTAAGCTAGGAGGTGGATTAAGTCCAATTAAGGCCCATATAATTACCCAATGATGAGGCTCATCATCACCCCCTACTGAAAGTGTTGCTCATCCTATGAGAAACTTAGTCAATGTCCATGTCCTTCATGGCTCTGACATCCCATGCTTCTGTTGTGGTCTCCTCTTCTTGTTTATAGAAGCCTGCTTCTTTTCTACTTCTTCCCACTGCCTCTTTTCCTCTTCTTCTTTTCTCCCTTCTAGCATCCCTTGCAGTAGTGGTGGATTGAATTTTAGGCCTATCCAATTGACCTTCAACCTTTGCATTGATTGCTTATACATAGGTGTCATGTTGAGTGCCTCTGTCAACCTTTGAGGGGAGTGATATTCTCTGATATTCAAGCTGTGTGGCAGTGTTTTCCAGCTCCTTTAATAGGCATGTATATTATCATCTCTTATCAACCTAAACATATCCTCAAAATGTGAAATTTCTTGCTCTTGGGCATCAAGATATCTAGGTGCCCGCTGAGGATCATTTGCAATTAGATTATGGGTGTTGATTAGGGCCATGGGATTTTATTGTTCAGCTCTGATGAGAAGAGGTTGATTTTTCTCTCTGGCCAATATTCTTTTCATCTCTACAGCCCTTGAATTCTCATGGTTCATCGATGATGCCAAAGCCATTAACTGTAGATCTCCTAGCTCTGCATTAGGATCCCAAATATTCATGTCTATGAGGGCCATGTTGTGCAAGTAAAACTCAACCATTTTGGACCTATCCTCTAGTGCACTTTCATCATAAAGATCAATAAACTGCCTGCAATCCTGAAATGGAATGGTGTCCCTTTGTGCTAGTGTTTTAATCTGAAATTGTAGCCATTCTTCTCTGAGATAAAGAGCATAGGATTTAGCTAGCATCCTACACTGGATGGCCTCCAAAGAGAGGTTAGCCATATATGATAGCTGATTTTCCCTTTCCAGCAACTATCCTCTCTGGGGCCTGTGGAGACACCCTGGGTGACTCCCCCTTATGTTCTTCCCCTTCTATTTCAATGCCTTCTTCCTCTTTGTTTCAGCATCATCCTCCTTGTCTTCTGCTTCATCATGTTCCTTTGTATTAGTTTCTTCTTCATCCATCTCATCCTCTGCTGGTAAGTCTCTGAAGACTAACCATTTTATAGGGATCCTGAGGTTTTTGGAGGGCATCCTCAATGAGGATCCTAATCAACCCATGGTGAACTAACTATTGGGATTTTCCTTTCTTTAATTTGTTTCTTGAGTCCATGAGTGGTTGCATAAAAAAATATGGTATGATGAGTCTTTGGTGAGTTGGTGTTTCTACCCCAAATCTTAATTCCTCAACCATCCTAAAATGGTAGCCATAAACAACATTGTATCTACCCTCACATGATATGTATTTGATGATTTGGTAGCCTACTTCACTCTATGGGTATGGCAGATTGTCCCTCTTTACTTCATTTTATCCTCTATGGGTTCTTCACCTATTAAATCCTCTTGTCATCTTGCTTGTGGCACTTGAGGAGGAAATGAGAGGTGTGACATAAGAATTTTAAATTCAGGAGAAAACAGAGTTTCCTGTGTATGTAATCCACTAAGCTTTAGAGCACTTCTAGTTCATTTTCTTGTAAATGGGGATGGATTTTTAGATCCTACCTCTTTAGAATGGTGATATTCCCTCTTGAACCCTTCCCTCTAGACTACCTTTGTAGATTGTTTCTGTAGGAATTCTTGTGCATGCTCCTGTAGAAATTCATTTGCAGAACAATGGATCCTTGCTTCTAGTGGGTGGCCAAAGTTATGAGAGCTACTTGAGTGAGGGAGTTTCAAGGAGGTGGAATGCATGAATGCATGCAAACAATGTTTTGTTTCTCTTTATACCACTTCATCATTCCCACTCCTAGTAATCAACTCCCACAGTTGTTAAATCCATAGTTAACCACTTCTTGTCCTACTCCTCCTTTGTTCTTTGAGTTTACTGCAACCACGTGAGAGAGGACACCCTACTTTTTCTGTGATGACTGAACGAAGGTGGCCAAGTTAACTGGCCACCTTTTCACTTATAAATCAACTACCTCTTAACCTTTACAACTTTTCATCAAATGATGCATATGAGTGAGTGAGTGGGATACTTACCTGTGGTCTTGATTCCATGTTGTAGTTATCAAAGATCAGAGGTGTTGCGTTGTTGATTTACTGCATGGTCATTCGTGTTCCTCCTCTGCTGTCTGCTGGTGGTTTCTTGGCTTTTGGAGGTGTCTGTGACTAGAGATCTGATGTTGTTGTTGCTATGTAGCTCCTGGATTTCCACTTGGCAATGTTTGGTGTCTCCCTTAGAATTTCTTGACCATGTTGCTAGCTAGTGCTATGAGGATGCGGTAATGAATGGATAAATGGAGTAGGAGTGTGTGTGGATGCAGGGATGACGGTAAAGGATGAGGTGGGGGGTTAGATCATGTCTAGAATGAATTTTTGGGACCTAACCAATCTACCATTCAGGGGATCCTATAGAAAACACAACCTTCACCTGAATTGAAGCAATGAAGTGAAAAAGAATGGAATTGATGGAGGGATGCATGGTAAGGAGTGGAGGAGATGAATATATGTGAGGCATGGTTCCCTTCGCATCTTCTCTTTGCTCCTTGATTGTCTTTCTCACCCACTTGCAAATAAAAATTATGTATTTTTTTCTTCTTTTTT
This sequence comes from Pinus taeda, assembly GCA_000404065.3. Lineage (NCBI taxonomy): Eukaryota > Viridiplantae > Streptophyta > Pinopsida > Pinales > Pinaceae > Pinus > Pinus taeda. The sequence continues at coordinate 16,813 of APFE031027082.1, read as the reverse complement.
TTTCTTTTATTATTATATATATATTTTAAAAACACCTAGGCTTCCTTAGAGAGGTTTTCACCCTAGATTTTTTCCCTAGGTGCCTCAAGGAAGGTTTTCACCCAGGGATCTTCTTACTCATTTTCATTTTTTCTCATCCTTGGGCCGCCTCACAAGGTTTTCAACCCAAAGATGGGACTCATGCACCTCATGGAGGTTTTCACCTGAATCCTTATTCTTTTTTCTCTTTTTTAGTGTCCTGGTGAGGGAGGAGCTAGAACTTGCTCCACCATCATCACCATCTTATTGATATTTTCAATGAACTCTTGTTTTGATAAAGGCCTCTTGTACATTTCAATTGGTGTCCATTAACAAGCAATGGAATGGCTTCTTCACTTATAGTTTGAATTTGCACTAAACCATTATCATGGCATCTTTCCACCACATAAGGTCAGAGCTATCTTGTCCTTAGCTTTCCCTTGAAGTCTTTATACCTAGAATCATATAACAATGCCCAGTCTCCCTGTTGAAATTGCTTCTCCTTAATATGTTTTTCATGCTAGATCTTCCTCTAAAGCTGAACTATCTCTGTATGTAGGAGGGCCTGCATTATGAATTCATCCAAGCCATTGAAATGGCACAATATTTCTTTTTGTGCATCACTGAGATCCAAATATAGTTGGGTTTCCATCCTCAATGTGTTATATTCAAACTCAATGTAAAAGAAAGCCTTTTTCCCATAGACCAGCTCATCGGATGTAAATCCAGTGGTGATTTTCCATGTTGTATTATAGGCCTAGGTGGCCTCAACTAGTATCTCTGTCCAATCCTTCCTATTGCTGCTCACTACCTTGGTTAAGATGTTCTCCAATGCCCTGTTGGTCACCTCCACTTTCCCATTAGCTTTTGGATGATAAGGAGTGGAGGTCCTATGCTTGATTTTTTTATGGCTGAGCAGTTCTTCAGTCATGCTGGAGGTAAACTGGCTACCTTGATCTGTGACTAGCTCTCTAGGGTACCCAAATTTGTAGAATACATTCTCCCTTAGGAACTCAACCACCTTCTCTTCTATTGTTGCCTTAATTTCCTTGGTTTCAGCTCACTTATTCAAATAATTAGTGCACACAATAATGTGTTGTTTTTGCTTTGAAGGAGGGTTGATAAGACCATTGAAGTCCATGCCCCACTTGTCAAATGGATCAAAAGTCACTTGAGGTTGTAGGGGCATTTCATCTCTTGTAGTAGGCTTTCCCATCCTCTAGCACCTATCACATTGACTAATGTACTTTTTCACATCTTGATGAAGAGTAGGCCAATAATAGCCTGCTTGCAACACTTTGAATTTTGTCCTCTTTGCTGCAAAGTGACCTCCACAAGGCCCTTCATGACATGTCAGAAGGATGTCAAAAACTTCCTCTTCCCTTACACACCTTCTCAAGATTTTATCTGGGCCAAGTTTGAACAGATTGCCCCCACTCCAGGTGAAGGGGGCGCTTTTCCTAACTATCTTGCTCTTTTCTTTAGAGGGCAAGTTTGGTGGGGACTGTGCTGATACCAGATAGTTTGCTATATCAACAAACCATGGGGAGAGAACTGAAATAGCAAACAAATGCTCATCCGGTAACTGGTCATCCACCATTCCTTCTTCACCTGCAGGCAGATTCATCCTAGATACAAAGTCTGCAACAACATTTTCCTTACCAGGCTTATCAACAATAGTTAGATCAAACTGTTGTAATAAAAGAAATCATCTTATAATTCTAGCATTCACATCTTGTTTGTTCATTAAATATTTGATTGCAGCATGATCAATATGTAAAAAGGTTTGATATCCTGTAATGTAATGCCAAAATTTGTTTAATGAATGTACAACAACCAAGAGTTCCTTTTTGGTCACAATACAGTTTAGCTCAGCCTTTGACAGATTCTTACTGATAAAATATATGGCATAGGGAAATTTCTCCTCTTCCTGACCTAAGGCTACCCCTATGGCTTTGTGTGAGGCATCAGCATGAATATGAAAAGGGAGGGCTCAGTATCCATCTAACCCTAAGAAACTCCTCACATCTCTCTGATTTTGTGGAGGTGGGACCCTTTGGATGGTTTCTATTTTGTTTGGGTCCACCTGCAGTCCTTCCTGAGATATTGAATGGCCTAGCACATTCCCTTTAGTCATTAAGAATTCACATTTTTACGGACTAAGAGACAAGTTCATTTCAATGCATTTGTGAAGTACTTTGCCTAGGTTAGTCAGGGATTCTTGAAAATCACAGCCATAAGGTGTAAAGTCATCCATATAGATTTCCACAACATCATGTACTAATTCTGCAAAAATACTCAAGACTGCTCTCTGGAAAGTCACAAGAGCATTGCATAGGCCAAAAGGAAGGACCCTATAGGAAAAAGTACCCCAAGGACAGATGAATTCGGTCTTATCCTGGTCTTCTGGGTAGATTTGGATTTGGTTGTACCCATTGAATCCATATAGGAAGGAAAAAAACTTCTTCCCTGCCAGGCCATCTAGCACTTGGTCAATCAAGGGTAGGGGAAAATGATCCTTCTTTGTGGCTTTGTTCAACTCCCTGAAATCTACACAAATCCTCCACTTAGCATTTTTCTTGGGAACTAGCACTAAAGGAGAGACCCACTCACTATCTAAGATAGGTTAAATGAATCCTGCATCTCACAGTTTTTGCAGTTCTTCTTTGACTATGTCTTTAAGAGCTGGATTCATCCTCCTTTGTGGTTGCCTGACTAGCTTGCAACCTTCTTGGATGTATATGTGGTGAGTACACACTGAGGGGTGTACTCCCTTCATTTCCTTATAACTCCAAGCGAAGGTTTCTAGGTTTTCTCTCAATATATTGCATAGCTTTTCCTCTTCTAAAGCAGAAAGAGATGGATTAATTTTCAAATTTTTCTCTGGGCCAAATTCTATGGTTTTGACATGGAGCGGGTTGGAATTGGCCAGGCATAAGTCAATTGGATGATTGTTATGGGTTTCCCTTACTTCTTATTCTAATGCTAGTGAACTAGGAGTTCAACTTTAGAGCAGGTGTTCAATCAAGTCATCCTCATCTTGTTGTCCTCCTCCCATGGTTGCTTCCAAAGAATAAAGTTAGGCAGAATAAACCTCATCTTCTTCCTCCTCCTCCAACCATAAAGGTAAATCATTCTCTAGGGAAGGTTGAGTAGGAGGCTATAGGACTAACTATTTGGACATATTCCCATTCTTGATGGTCATATTCCCAGCTCTGCAGCTAATGTAAGCATCTGTTGTGGCCAACCATGGCCTCCCAAGGATGAGAAGGTAACCAGTAAGCTTAGCCTTAGGCTGGAGAACTAGGAAATCTGCAGGGTACTCCTAAGAGTCAATGGAGACCATCACATCCTCCATAATTCCCTCAGGGGTGACTATGGAATGGTCTACAAATTGGAGAATTGTTGCGGTCTTCCTCAATGACCCTTGGAGGTTGAGCTTGAGCATGGTGTCCTTGGTCATCACTTTAATGACAGCCCCAAGATCAATCAGAGTGTGTGGGACAATGGTGCCATTGATGTGCACATCTACTACAGGGCTTCCAGGGTCCAAATATTTTGGACATATTACCTGGCCCAACATTAAGTCAGACAACTTCCCAATGAAATTAATGGTAGGGGCATCCCTTTTTCTTTTTCCTGGATGCTTGAAGCACTTCTCCTTAATCAACTTATTGTAAATGGGAACATCTTTGATTGCTTGGAGAAGGGGGTTCTTTACACATAGATTTTTCAATTATCCCAGAAGTTCAATTTCTTCTGGGGTAGGCTGAAGTGGTTGGGCTAATCTCTCGGGAAAGGGTGGATTTACTTTAAGGTTGCTTTCCTCTCTTTCTTCCTCAACCTCCCTATGTGGATAGAGAGGTTAGTTATCAGGGAGAATTCTCCCAGATCTTAGGTTGATCTCCTAGATTTCTACAACATAAGTTGGATATGATGTCTCTCCTCTGTAGACTTGTTGAGCCTACCTATTGTTCAAGTTAAGATTTGGTTGGGTAGGCACTTTAGGTTGTTTAGGTGGAGCATAGTGCAGGAGTTGTGGTTGGGTAGGTGGTGGAGGAAATAGGGTTGGAACAGTGTTGAATTGGGGCCTCCACCCCTGGAGTGGGGTATTCCACTGATGTTGTGGTTGAACATAAGGTTGAAATGACTGGCTGGCTGGTTGGGAATGACACTGAGATGTATAGGACCAAGGAGGGGGTGTAGATCAGGAAGGATGAGTAGGGGATCACCAAGAAGGTATAGATGTGGTTTGGTTGGGATTGTAATATGCATGGGATGACCCTTGCATACCCTGCTAGTATGGTCTAGGCCCAAGAGGTCTTCTTTGGTTGATGTAGCAAAGCTGCTCAGTGACCCCTTCAGCTCCTTGATATACAACTTTGAGTCTAGGTAAAGAAGGGAACTTGTCTGTGGAGTGGTTTTCTTAACAGACTAAGAAAATCTTAATACAGTTCAATGGACATTTGTTCTTAGGATGCCTCCTAATGCATCTAGGACAAAAGATGGACAAGGATCTCTCTGCTTCCTCTTGCTTCCTTTTGATGTTCATGGTGTCCAATTGCAAGGCAAGGGTTTGCAGCATATCACTTTTGAAATATTTCAACATATTTCCAATTTCACCCTTGATGGATGAGTTGGAGGATGATGTACTAGCCATGGGTTGACTACCCCTACCCTTTTTCCTGGTTGCCCTAGAATTTTTTCTAAAGTCAGTATTAATATCCTCATAGGGTAATTGGTAGATATCTCCTCCTACTATCATACGTAAGGTATCCAGAAGATCCTCCCTTACTCCTATAAGCAGGACCAACTTCAGTGAATCAGGGTCAAGTGTGCACCTGGCCCTTTTGTAACTGAGTTAGAATCTTTCTTCATAGTCTTCTAAGGATTCATCCTAGCCTGTGGTCATCCTAAAAATCTCTTCTTTATTATCCTTTGACGTACAATAGTCCCTATATTTGTTGTTAAAATAATGTTGCATCTGAGCCCAAATTGTGATGATATCTCCAGGTAAACCCATGAACTAGCGGAATGCTACATCCTTGAGGGTAGATGGAAACAATTTTAACTTTTTCTCATCATTTGTATAGTCTTAGGTTCGACACATAACAACAAACTCAAATAGGAAAGTGTCAGGGTCCTCTATGGTCAAGCCATGGAAATGAGATAGAGCAGAGGGGCTTATATTCTTCATCTTAATGTCCCCATTGGTCTCCCTGATGGTGAAGGCACCCTAAATTCTCTCTCTATTTCCTCTCTCATTTTGGTTTTCAGCCATTGGTTCAGTAGGAATGGGTTCTTCCTCTTCTTTTTCCCCTATAGGTTCCTCAAATATGTAAGGTTGCTTAGCTAAAGGGTCTCCCAATTCATCATCACTGAAGAAAAGAGAAGGTTGATTGTTGGATGCAGTGGGGGTATTTGACAAGAATTTCCCTGAATTGTCCCTATTCCTACAAGGCATGAAAGGAAATGTTTTTGGGTTGGTTTTTGTAAGGATTTTTTTTTTTTAAGCTCGAAAGCACTCTGCAGAAAGGAAATTGTTGATTGAATGAAAAACCACTAATAAGAAAAACTACTTTCTAAATTGAAATTCTACTTGCATAATGAAAAGGAAAGCAGATAATGACAAATGAAAGAAGGGAAGCTACTAACAAAGAAACTACTTGCTGAATTGAAATTCTACTTGCCGAATGGAAAGGAAAACATATAATGACCACTAAAAGAAAGGAAGAAACTATATTACTTTTGCATAAATAAACTAATGGAAGAAAGTTGGAAACTAGAAATAGAAGAAAATAGTAGTAATCACTTCTACTCTGACACCTCCTCGATAATGGTGCTAAAAAGTGATGAGCCTAGGTATTGCAACAATAATTTTTCAACTCCCAGGGCTACCAACTTTACTTATCAACCTAGGGTCCATAGCAACTTGGAGGTGACAGTGTTATATGCACAAGTAAAAGTGAAGGTCCTGCCTATTGTCACTGGTCATCTGGCAAGAGACCCTAGGGGTTCCAAGCCAGACTTCTATAGGGTCAAAAGAAGTTTAATTATTTGATGGAAGAAGAGAAAATCTATTCTAAGAGAGAGCTACTCTATTGTAGTGGTGAAGAAAACAACATATAATTCTAAACCACACCATACCCTAACTAACCATCTAAACAAATATGCTAAAAAGAATTGCTAAATCAACACTAACCTAATGCTGCTATCTAAGTTGCAGAGGTAAAGAGCATTAAACTATACTAAGGTGTAAGCAAAGGAACTAAACTAAATATGTTTTCAAGCAGAAGAGCAGTTGGAGATTGAAATTGGTGAAATGAGGACATAAGGAAGCAGCAGTGCATAAGAACCATTGGATCAACCAATGAATAGAAGATGAATGACGAAGATCTTATTGTGAAGGCTTATGTGAATAGATGGATGAACATGGTCAATGCACAGGATGAATGACGAAGGTCTTATCGTGGAGATTAAGTCAAGAGATGGATGGATAGGATTAATCGAAGGATGAACGACGAAGATCGTATCGCGGGGAAAAGAAACGTGTGAAAATGATGGAGCGGGTTTCGAAGGCAGTAAGTAGTTTCTTGTGCGCCCTCAAAGTTGTAAGCTATATTCTGAAATTTCATGCGATTAGCCTAAATAGGTGACATGTAGAATGGGAAAACCACTTTTCTCGCATGCTCTCAGGTGGATAACGGTCGTGCAAGAATCCACGCGAGATTGCACAATATCTGTCGGATCAGGCTAGATAGATCAATGATGGAGATCGACCAAGCTAGTTGGCGATCGGTGACGCGACATCCATCGGATCATGCAAGGCAGATCGATGGTGGAGGTTTAAAGTGCATAAAGTGTTAAGGTGACACGATATTCGTCGAATTAGGAGAGGCAAATTGACGGTGGGGATTTAAAGCGCATAAAGTAGGTGGAAGACTTCATGCAAGGTGGAAGTTGGATAAACTAATGAATCGAATGGTGATTGGGCAGGTTTGTTGTGGATAAAATGGTAAGGAAACAATACATGAAGATCGTGATGAAGGAGGTTTCAAATGAAAATGACAGAAAAAACTAGTGAGGGTGAGGGTGGACCAAGACTAATGGAAAAAGAAGACAGTGAAGCGAAACAAGTAACTACATCAAACAACAAACTCCAAAACTCATGTGAGAACTAGAAACCTATGTTTTTGGGATTTTTTAAGGATCTCTTCCTCAAGTCATGGTCCCAGAGGGAGGAGGTGAGGCTAAGACACCTGTGGACAACCTTATGGTGATATTTTCCTCTTAGCTAACCTTCAAACTGAAAGAAGGAAAAAATAGAAGTAAACTAAAGCGCAACTGATCTACTCTATGCTATTGTACTGGGAATGCAGCTGCTTAAGCAAATGAACAATTAAACCATAAATCTATGCAATACAGCGGTAATGGAAATGCAGCTATTTAGGCAAACGAACAGAACCAGAAAGCTACTTAAGCAAATGAACAGAACTAGAAATCTATGATATCATACATGTACAATAAAGAGGATCTTTAGCTGCTCGGGTTGGGCCCTAACCCAAGAGCTTCAGCCCTCTGAGTTAAATCAGTGCTGGCTCAAAACAAAACTCATCTTTATTATAAAAACCATCGATTACATAACAAACGGTCACAAGTCTTGCAACTAAGAAATAAAGTAGAGTTTTACAATAATAATCCGAATCCTACTGAGGTCCTAAACCTATCTACTTATACATCTAAAGTCTATAATGACTTCCTTCCCATTAGGGAGGCTTGGCTCCCTACTCAAGATAAACTGGTTTCTATCGCTTTCGCTTGCTTGACTGTATTTTAGTCCTCATAGTGATGGTTGTTTGCACTCTGAGCTAATGGAGGAATATTTGAATGGAGGGGTAGTAAATGTGGAGGATTTACCTCCTATAATACCTTTCCCTTGTCCCATTCGAGTTTTTACCAAGGTATTTGCCACAATTCCTTGATTTTATCCTTTATTTCTTCATTTTTCCTTTCTTTTATCCTTTATTCCTGCATTACATTCACATTAGACCACAAAGCAAAATATCCAACTCTAACTCATCTCATAAACAAAATATAATCAAAAGTATGCAATAAGTTGTGAGAATAGTTGGTTTGACTAAGCTAGGAGGTGGATTAAGGCCAATTAAGGCCCATATAATTACCCAATGATGAGGCTCATCACAAAGTTCACCTTGGACGTGCTTGTCATGCAGGAAGTAGTTTACCACATCTCGATAGGATTGACATCTAGACTGCAGTGGAAGAAGAAGGAATCTTGGCCCACTCTTCCATTGCAGATTGGGTTATATGAGATCTGGAGTATCAAGCAAGCAGATGTCGAGGTAGAACAGATGAGGAAGTATTCTTTTGACCTACAAAGCTTCAACCCCTATGACCCACATTGCATTGTGAAGGATCACTGCGTGAGAGTTCAATTCAACTAGATCCATGGGGCATGTCATTGGGTTGAGGAGGACTCATGGAGGTACTACTACAATTCCTCCAAACCAAATGAATAGGTCTGCTTCACCTTAGAGTGGTTAGTAAAGCAGCATGAAGCAACATCACAAAGAGCACCAATAGTAGCAACAATAGTAGCAACGACAGAGGCAGTACAGTCAAGCATACTTCTGCACAAGAAATGGAAGAGGAAGATTGTCAACCGCATGGAGGAAGAGAAAAGTTGCAAGTTTTGAGTAGATCCACTTGTAGAACAAGAAACTATGGCTATTCAGGCGAAGAGGCAGCAACGTGACAAGCAAATCACGCGAAGGCAGAGGGATAAGAAGAGAATGAAAGAAGAAGAGAAGGAGTTGCATGAGCTAAGGGAGCAACTCCAGAAAGAACAAGAGTTGCGCCAACATAAGTAGGAAGCACAAAAATAGCAGATTCAGCAGGGGGCACATAACATGTAGATAGATGAAGCAGTGCCTGTACAAGTAGTTGATTCATCTGAAAAGTTGGCATCAGGTGAACAAGGTGAACCATCACAGGGGCAAGACTTTGCTCATGAGATAAAACAGATGCTTGAACAGTTGGACGCAGACATGGAGCAGTAGGAGTTGGAACAGGATACCATCCTCATGCCTCAGCACAAAGAGGTTGACTCACTCGCTTCATTGCATCCCGATGATGAGCAAGTCTCGAATGACCAAGGAGGCATTGAGATCCTTGGTGGTCAACTGGAAGCAGAGATGAACAACATCTCCTTTAACGAATCTCATCACAGAGTTGTGCAATATCAAATAGTACCAACTCCGAAGGACCAAACATCCCCTATGAAATTTGAAGAGAAGTGATCGTGACTGATCAGTGCAGAAGAAACCAACTACTTTGGTTTATGCATCTAGAGTGTATGCCGAAGCCACTAGCTCAAGTGTTTGTTTTCTCATAGTTATGAATGAGTGAATGGTGAAGGAACTATAGGTGGCCAAGCAAGGAGGAGACTTAGTGGCAATGTCCACCCGAGTTGAACTGAAGAAGGAAATACTAGATGAAGTATTTTCCTTGGACACAGTTATGTGAGCATTGTACTCCAAGTTTGGTACCATGCATCAAGAAGTCGTTCATCTCCACGGATGGCAATAGCGATGTGTGAGAAGAGCACTCATCTTGAAGAAGATACATACTGTTGTTGATAACATGCAAGCATGGACGATGGAGTACAAGGGAGCCTCACTTCACTTTCCAAAGATGATGAAGGCCAATGTAGTTGAGCTGCAAGCATGTATCCAGAGTCAGATCTGGAACTAGGAAGACCAATTGCAACTCATCACTAACATACAAGCTTCCCATGCACGAGTATTCAAAAGCATGGATGTTATAGTGCACACTCATGTGATTCAGTCACTTAGAACTCTCGCCCAAGCGAAGACCAAGAAGCAGGTCCGATGGGAGCTTGAATTGTACTTCGACGAGTTAATGTGCACTGCCACCATCCCAGACCTTCCTATCAGTGTAGACATCATGCGCAACTACGTTGCTAGTCCAGCCACACTGAAGACAATGATGCGCATGCTCACAGATGAGTTTGACAGAGGAGCCCGAGCAGTGTACCCAAATGCTATGGAGGCAAGGTTCAGGTTTCAAACAGATGTCGCAGAAAAACACATGAACACTCTCAAGGACTACCAATCTTGGCATCAATATGTCACTGTTGACCAGCATGAGGATGTCGAGCAGTTGGACTTCTATAATTGTCTAAGTCTAAATGATGTCTAGTCTAGTTTGTCCAAGATGTTGTTCACATGGGTACATGTGCATTATAATGTTAAGTCATGTCAAGTGTAAGCCAAGTGTCAAGAGTGGATGTAACAATAATAGAGTAGGTGAAGAGTCATGAGGGTAGTTGAATGGTCATAAAGGGGAATATCAAGGGTCACCCCACCCTTTTCTATAAATAGTCCCTCATAACTCATTGTATAAGCTTTTGGTCAGCCAAGCTTCTACTAAGACTATCTTGAAGAAGGCTTGGACATTATTGTAATGCGCCTTGGATTCTCCACTGCACAGAGCTAGTACATCTCTTTGGAGGAGCAGGTGGATGTGGCTATAACGTTCCACTATTGGGGCTAGCAAGTTTACATGGATGTATTGTATGCTTGTGACTTACACTTCTTAATATAATAAGAGGCAACACATTTTCATGCATATGTTGTTATTATAGTTGGACTGCTTTGGTTGCTTTAATGATATATGTTGTTTAACTTACGTACTTGTGTATGAATTGATTCACATGCAATTATATGAATCTTGTTGTTAATGTGTTGCATATATTGTTAATGTTGTCACCATCTGTGTCGATTGCTCTATCGAACATCAAACAAACCTTCCACTTGAACCTTGCCATAAAAAATATCACACTCATCTCGGACTGATCTGTGGGTGATGTACGTGTTATCTTACCTTGTATGATGTGACTGCCACATCCGAGCGGACTGCTCTTCCGAAAGTTGTGCATGTGTTTATGTTGTGTGTTCCTTCCCGAGTTGGGACTGATCCCTTTCAACCTAGAACTCACCTTCACTTCCTTCCCACTTCGAAGTGTTGGAACTTCTCATACACCTTCCTTGACTCACTGCATCAGTCACACCCTTGCTTCTGATAGAGTTATTCTACTTGCCTCTGTGCAACATCGCAATCAAGGCATTACCTTACGACCCATTGCTGGGACTCCTATACCAAACGGTCTAAGGTCTAATTGGGACTTCTTACCAGGGAGATCCCCTTGACATATTGGTGGGTCCAGCACCATCAACAGTTTCTTATGAACAATTTAATCATTTGTTAGTGAACACACGACTCCTTATCGATGAAGAGAAATGACTTGTCTTCATGATGAACTTTGTTATGCACATATTTATTGGTGTAGTCGACTATTCTCCATCTCCATTGTACAAGAACATTGTTTTTATTATGGTTGCACAAACGATTTCTTCATTTACATATTTAAAGTATTGTTTACTCAGTTGTTCACTTTTGACGAATTGTTCGCTGTTGTATTATGGACTGTGTGTTATGGAACTGGTCACTACAGAACTGTACCCTACTTTTCTTGGTCATCATATTGTTGAAGATGTGATTGGATTGAAGTGATGTGATGTGTCTTGCATGTAGAATGTTTTGGGCTATGTGATTCATCAAAGGGAATAAAATATTTAGATTGACTCTCGCTGGATATGAGAGTGCCCCCGATCAAATTATATGTTTTTTTTTATGATGAGGAAACGATCAGATATTCGACGTTGAGTGGACACCGTTGAATATCCGAATCTAAATTAACGGAAGACACCATCAGATATCTGACGTTGTATTGACGAGACAATGCATCGACACCATAACAATCCCGTCGCTTAAACTTATTGTAATGTCGATTATTTGACAGTAAATTATTGGACATTCGACTCCATACCGATGGAGCCAATCGTTGGATCCCATCGAATTGGACTAATCTAGTGTCGAATATCTGATGTCCAAACGTCGGATTTTTTGGCATCTGTGGTGGTCAATATCTAATGTTTATCCCTTCAGAAATACAATGTATGTTGGCATCACAAATCCAGTCGCAAAGCGTTGGACAATTAAAGAAAAATTTGGCCACCTTTAGCGTCATATGTTCGACGTCTATGTCGTTGAATATCCGACGCTCAATAAATTGTTGACTATTCAACACAATCCCACCTATGAAAATTATAACTCCAATGTCTCAGATATCCGATGGAAATGAGTCAAATATCCAATGAATATACTTCAGATTTTCGCCCCATTTGTACTAGTGCCTTATAACATGAAAAATGTGTGTTACAAGGGTTGGAACTTGTGGTGGGACCTAAGATGGTGAGGTGCATGACATGGAAGAGAGGATGACATGGTTCCCTTGTCGCATGACACATGGCACCTTGTTTTAGCCTTTCATGTGTCCAAGACGGCTCAAATCATGTGACACATAACACTCTTGGAGAAGGCCATGTGGATGGTATGAAGTCACTCCAACATTTTGTTTTGATCATGTCACTATAGAGTTCTGGACCCCAGAGGTTTTTGGCGGAGGAAATATGGGAGCTATCAAGATTTTATCCTAGGGAGGATGTGGCGAGGTGGGCCAATGGACTCATCAGATTGGAGCAAGGAAGCCTCGTAGGTTGTTCGCATCACCCCAGAAGTGTAAATGGCTAGGTCATCCTAACAGTATTGGATGCATTGCAAAAGGGTATTATCGTGATGATGTGGAAGGCTAGAGTTGAGGGCATAGTTTTAATGAAGGTATTAGGGTATGTTGGTAGTGGGGTCCATGAGGATGCATGTAATCCCGAATGGTTCACCTTAGAATATTTGACGGGGAATTGTAGGAGGAATTCTCAGGATTTAATCTCTGGAATGAGGTGGCAGGGAGAGGCCCATACGATAGTTGGAAGGTTTAAAAATGGGGTCACCCTAATATTATACTATAGACACAAAACACAAAGAAAGGGCCATGACCTGATATGAGTAGGTTGACAACTACCACATGAAATTGACATGACATATGACTTAGACAACCACGTGGGAGCCACATGGTAGGTTAGATAATCTAGCACTATCTGATAGGTTAGTTTTCAAATGGTCATATCTTGTGATCCGAGAGTTGAATTGGAGCAAACTTTATATCGTTGGAAAAGTCTCGATGAGACAAACGCAATGGTGTCATCTGTTTTATATTTTAAGGAAGTTAAAAAAATGTCGAAAACTTTGGACCACATTTCCACAACAGAATATTAGAGGTTGGGTCATCATAATAACTTCCTCATTCTGCCCTTAGTAGGGGTTAGGGATAGTAAGGGGTATGTTACACAAGGGTGGTAGGTGTACTCATACACTAGCTTGAGGCTAGTTTTTGGATTGAGATGACACATGGAGTGATGCATAATCAAGTTGTGGAATACACCACTTGATATATACTTGAGTGACGTGTGTATGTGTATGCTAGCTTGAGAGGGAGAATGTGAAATCTCAAGATGTGAGATGGTTGATGAACCATGTCCCAGAAAAGGTGTCCTAGAAAACATGAATACCACTGTTGGTTACCCATTCATTTCGATGGATGATAACTTTTTTACATGGACTTCAACAATGCTATTGAGACTAGCTTAATCTCTCAGAGTCAAGTTTAAGGGTGATATTGTTAGGATAGTTCAAATAAGTTTGACTCCACCAGAGTCAATATGTGTTGATGGTTTTCAAGTTGAAGGGTTTTGATAGCCATGATTTTTCCCATGATATTTTAATGTATTGTAACTTATTTAAAAGCATCAAGACTTCATTGGCATTGGCCTTTGAGCTAACAATAATTATTCAACTAGTTTTCTTGTAAGAATTTCTCGGGTAAAGAATATTGTGTTAATGTTATTATGTACAGGTTTATTTTCCTCTCTTCTTTTTATTAAGAGATCGTTCATCCATCCAATATATATGGTGACATTGACATAAACTATGAAGAAAACTTAAATAAAAACTAAAACTAAAAATAAATAATTGTAAATACATCCTCTAGATGGTAAATGATAAGCTCATAAACATAATGATATTGTAGTTGTCAGGTTGGGACAAAACCTATGTTACCAGAAATGAGAAACGAGAAACAGAACGAGAAACGAGAACGGTATGAGAAATGAAGTTTGGAGGTTTCGCATATAAGAAACGAGGAGAGAGAAAAACACAATATTAAAGGTGAACAATATATAAACAAAGCATTAATCATATACTTGCAATGTTTATGCTCATGAAATTGTAAATACTGATTCAGTTTTAAGAAAGAAGTGATAATTTTGTAGATCCAAAAATTTAGCCATCATTAATTCCAAGAAAATAGAAAACATTGATAAGAATAAGAGATTTGAAATGTAAATAATTAAATTTGTACTTTTGAATATATATGTATCTCTAAAGTCACTTCCAACAATTCATATCAAAATGCAAGTAAACCTAACAATCTAGATTTGGAAGCTCATTTTCTGGAATAGTTGTTGAGCTTGAGCCAATTCCAAAAGAATTATTTTGGTCAATAGACTTCATGGTATCATCAAGCATGCCTTTAGCATTTTCTTGTAGCACCTCAAGTGGAAGCTCATCATTTTCGTCATCTTGTGAACCACCATAATCCCAGATTCTCATGGGTCCAGTTTTGTATTCTAGTTATTGTCGAGATAACAAACATAGATTTGAGTGTACAAACACCAAATCTTGTGCCATTTTTGTGCCTAGGCGATTCCTCTTCATTGAATGGATGAAAGCATATTCACTCCAATTTCTTTCACATGCAGAGGAACTAGTCACCTATAAAATAAAATTAAAGTTATGTTAGCCATAGTCAATTGAAATCTTATAAGATAAATAATCCAAAATGAACTTTAGAATTAATTGTTTAAACAATAAATCAATACATTAAAGGTATTTTTTATTAATAATACCTGTGAAAGCAAACGGATAGCCAAACAATGAAGCAAGGGGGTCCCTGTACCATATTGTATCCAGAAGTCTATGGGCCCAAGTTGTTGTCTGTTGTATGCACAATCTTCATTTGCAAAGTGGTCTTCTGATCTCAAATACTTTCCTAACTCAAACCATAAAGCAATGCGATCCTGACGATCGTAACACCTACTTATAAAAGTGTTCTAGTTTTGCATAACCTCTACATCTAACGATGGTTTCTTATGAAACCATTTAAGATTGAGTAAGAATGAAATTGAATGAAGAGGGCTATAAAGCATTTTCCACCTTGTCAGACTAAGTTCCCACACTTCATTTCTGGTGTCTTTGTCGATCCTAGAATTTTCATCTTCCATTATGTCATGAATATTCTCTCTCATTTGATCCATGCTCTCAAAGACATCCCCTAAGCATGGTTGATCACTATCAAATATGCGAAGGGTGGAAAAAATAGGTGTAATAAGGGTGACAATGTCCTCCACTCTCCTCCAAAAATTCTCTGAAGAAAGACCAATAATAATGTCCTCAACTTTTAGGCCACCCACAGTATGAGAACCCTTCCACCTTTGCCAATTCATTGATACCACCATCTCTCTCAAAGATTGATGCATTTTAATAAGATGTTGAAGCATAATGAAAGCAGATGAAAATCTAGTCTTGGCACATCGAAGAAGTTGAATTTTTGCATATTTCCTATAAATTTCTATGTGTTATGAAACCAGCTCACAAAAAGATAGAAAAGAGAGATCAATGCCTTAGAATTCATCCTTTTCAAGGGGGCAACCTCCTTTACATTACACAAATGAACAATTCTTGGATGATTCAAATGACAAAACCTCCTTTC
>APFE031027078.1:6910-19603 GCA_000404065.3 Pinus taeda | reverse complement strand
CTATTGTGCCCCATAGAAGCCCACTATTATTATTATTGTGCCCTTACATTATTATTGTTATGTAGGCTCTGATTATGTTATGACCCCTTAGACTCCTATATATAGAGAGGAGGCATTTTCATTTGAATCATCCAAGAATTGTTCATTTATGTAATGTAAAGGAGGTTGCCCCCTCGAAGAGGCTGAATTCTAAGTCGTTGATCTATCTTTTCTATCTTTTCTTGAGCTGGTTTCATAACATCCTTCAAGTATTCAAAAGTGGTGTTCTTCTTCCTAAGGAAACACACCAAAGTAAATCTAGTACATTCATCAATAGATAATAAAAATTAGTATGCAACACCTAACAATCTTGTCTGCATAGGCCTGCATAGATCTGTGTGTACCAGCTCGAGTATATCTCTCTTCTTTTTATCAGGATTCACAAGAAATTCATCTCTGTGTAATTTTCCTAGTGCACATGCATCACAATCAATATGAGCATATTTTAAAACAAGAAGACCTTCAACCATACCTCTTTTCTGTAAAAGTAGAAAATCATTGAAGTTAATATGGTCGAACTTCTGTGCCATAAGTCCACTATAGTCATGGAAGATGATGTTAATCCCTGATGTGGTGCGCTTTTGACATTTAACTTGTACAATCCTCCCACGTGACTACTAGATGCAATAGGCTTCATAGAATCCAATAGGTCTTTAATGACACAATATGATTTATAAATCTCTACATTGAGATTCTGATCAATCATAGTAGAAAGAAAGATGAGATTCTTTTTTTTATCTCGGGTACATACATAACATTATGGATATGTCTAATATTTCCATCAGGCAAAACAACAGGATTATTACCATAACTTTTGGTTTGGTACTTTCTATCATCGCCAAGATAGATGTTTGCTCCACTACTAGTTTCTTTGAAGTCTTCAAGCCATTGTCTGTTCCTCATCATGTGGATGGAGGCACCTAAGTTGACAAACCAGGTATTTGTTTCATCCTCCTTAGCCGAAAGTGCAGAGTCAGATATGAACAATGTGATGTTCAGAATGTGTTCCTCATCAGCAAAATACACTGCATGCTACGTATGTCTCTTTCAACATTCATCAAACTTCTTTTTCATACAATATCTAGCTATATGGTCGGTTCTACCACAATAAAAACATTTGGTTGTTTTCTATTGAAAGACATACCTTGAAATGAGGGCATCTTTCTTTGTGGAACTGCACTGCTCTTCTGTGCTGCATTTGAATTTCTTCTAAAGGGCTTCTTGTTTTCCATTAAGGCCAGATCTGAACTCTAAGGTTTATGAGTCAGTCGTCTTTCCTCCTCTTCCATGAGGATCCCTATCAATTCTTCAAACAGGGGGGTGTTTTCTCTTGCTTTCAATCTAGTGATAAACATTTCATACTCGTCAGTCATACCATTGATGGTAATCGTGACCATATATGTATCTGACATAACTTCACCGATATTTCCTAGCTTGTTCTTGAGCTCTTTGATCCGTGAAATGAATGATACAACTGTCTCATTCTCCTCTATCTTGATGGAGAGATTCTTGCTCTTCAAGAACGACAGTCGATTTGTGTTTTGACCTCATAGAGATCCTTGAGCATCTTCCAGATCTCTAGTGCAATATTGCAATCAAGGATATGAGGATAATGCAACCTTTCACTGATACTTTTAGGAGCATTCTCACCTTAGTCTCCCACTTGTCCCAATCTTGGATTGTTGATGTTGTTTCTCCCGCAACAAGGTTTGACTTCACCTCATCATTATTCACAATCATCCATGCATTGTGTCCCTCAAGCAAGATTTGCAACGTGAATTTTCAAGCAAAGTAATTTGATTCATCTAGCTTATTGTTTTCATTGAGTTAAGCTTCTGCTACTTAAATATTAATTTTGAATGAATAAAAAACTTCGCCCCAATTAAAAAAAACCGATCTTCTTAAAAAACATAAACTACTAAATGCCAAATCCATAAAAAAAACAGAGCCTAAATCACTTCCATTCCTTCTTTTTATGAAAAAATAAAATTAGTCGTCCCTCCATTAAACAATTAAAGAGCCCCTCGAGTAAAAAAAACCCCAGTTTTACAATGGCCCCTTTCCTCTTTCCTTTTCAAAACCATTACTTAAATTCTTTCCGCTTAAAGACAATCGCCCTTTTTTTAATTAAAAATTTAAAACATTAAAAAGAATTAGAACTTTAAAAATACGCCCTCCTTTTTGAAAACTGGATTCAATCCTTCAATTACTCCATGCACACCGATTCCACCGCAACAACAGTCTATGTGGGCTGGTGCTTGTCCCAACCAATCCAGCGGACGTCAAGTCTGGTCTTGGTTTCGTTGGCTTGGTCCAACGTTGGTCGAGGTAGAGGATTTTGTTTATAGAACATAAGCACTATGCTCGGAAGGCCAACTCCCTCTTTGAATGCACACTGCACTTTTAAAACAGCGTGACCCTTCGTATGACCGCCAGCAGCAACAAGTCTTCGGCCTGCAATCCCTGAGAAGATCCTTCACGCGGCCTCCGGGAAAGTCTCCGGCCTGCGATCCGTGAGAAAATTCACCTCACCGCACCAGCAGCTACTCCTCGCAGTGCGGACCACCTTTAGGGATTCAATCGCGCAGCGATCCAAGATGTTGTACAAAAAAGGAATATTGCAGCCTCCATCGATCTCTCCGTGGTTCGATCCTCCCACGACCACCGATCTTCTCCGTGCCACCTTCATGCAAAGACAAAAAACGCAGCCTCCTCCCCTCATGCAAGGTCGGAGCGATTTTCCTCCAAGCACTTGCGCCGATCTAAAAATAAAAAATTGCTTAAGTTTAGTAGTGAAATCAGCGCAAAAATCCGCTCTGATTTGGCCTCAGTCGCGCCAACCTTTCTCCACACAGGGACATGCTTCTTCAGCTCTGTAACTCTGATATTATGTCAAAATGGGATGCTTGAATTAATAAATAAGAACTCACTAGTTAGTCCGACGAAGGAGAGTCTGAATTAGTTGAGTTGGCTCTACAGAACGCCCTACATTCTCAATATATTTCAAACATTATATAATATACATAACCATAAAAAAAATTAGAATCATACCCTAATACTAATTCATAATCAACCAACTCACACTATTATAAAATTCTTCATTAACTTCCACACAAGACAGATGTTGCAAATCATATATATATATATATAAAACCTGGTATGGTTTTTCATTTCAAGCTGAAATACTTGATGATATATTTAATGGGAGTGTTTATCAGACTTTGGCACTGGATCTTCATATCATAGCTCTATATCTACCACAAAACTAACTCTGTAAAATTGACAGCGACCGGCTTATATCAAAGGCATTAAACCACAACAAATAAAAGATCAGCACGACCAGAGAGGAATATACACTCCATGTCGACAACTAATTCCCTCTTGGGATGAAAAGAACAAAAAAGAATGAGTAGATGAATATTAGAGAGAGAAAAAACCTCCTCATCTCCTTTGTTAGAATAATGTAATTACATCGCAGTTAATTAACTAGACAGTTACACCGTTGTAACTTATCATCTTACGAAGATAACATTGAGATCGATTCCGTAGCATGTAATTACATCGTAGTTAATTAACTAGACAGTTACATTTTACAATGAGATCGACGTTGTAACAGGTAGAGTACCAGTTTTACAAATTTAGTCTTGTTTGTGCATGTGTGTGGCTGCAACAAATCCACTGGTAAGCAAACCTCTGAAATATTTATTTGGAAAATAAATAAATATATTTTTGGAGTTAAAGGGAGAGATAAACAAAACTGATCGAGTGACTCTGAAATATTTATTTGGTAAATAAATAGATATTCCTTTTGGAAGTAAAAGAAGAAATAGTATTTTTAAGGTGAAAGTCAAAATAAATATTTTTTATGGTAAAAGCCAAAGGGGTAGTGGCCATCTTAATAGTTGGGACAATAAAATATTTATTTTTGAGGCAGAATATTTCTGGTGAGAAAATAATAAAATTGTATTTTGGTATAACTTTTTTCCGAGAAGATAGCAAATATTTGGTGAACATAAAATAATTATATTTATCTAGACAATATACAAAATATTATATTGTCTGCTGGAAGTTTTTTTTAAGAATAAATAATTTTATTTTTTAGTGGAAGTCTATTAAGTTATAATTTTTTCTTTGAAGAACAAATAATTTTATTTTTTTTCCTGGAAGTTTATTAAGTTATAATCTTTGTCTAACTTGACAAAGGACTTTTATTAGCCAAAATTTTGCTCTTATTTCTCTCTTAATGAGAAAATTTCCTAAATGTTGTCAATAAAAATGATGATGGAATGCTAAGGTGTTTGGGATTATGAATCATATGGACATCAAGAACCTATAAATGAAGCAAATTAAGAGGCCTAATAAATGGTCAAAGAAATCAGTTAAGAGAACATAGAATGAAGAATGCAAAGGCATTGCACCTCATCCAAAATGTTTTGGATGACACCATCTTCCCCAATATTTCTCTTGTGAAATACTTTGAAAATGTTTGGGATATCTTAGAGTGCCTATAAAGGTACCACCACAAGATAGGCAGCGAGACTACAAAATTTGTGAAGGGACTTTGAAAGTGTTATAACGAAATAGTAAGTGCCAATTGATCAATATTCAACCCAAGTAATGAGCAGTGTAAATCAATTGAAGATGCATGCTGAAGATGTGTTGGATCAGAAAGTAGTTGAAAAGGTTCTCAAAACATTTTCCAAAAGGTATGATTCAGTAGTAAGGTTCTCAAAACATTTTCCAAAAAGTATGATTCAGTAGTTGTGGTGATCGAAGAAGTAAAAGATCTTAGTCAACCCACTATAGATAAATTGATGAGGTCTCTTCTCTCTCATGGAACTAGAATCAATAGAAATGACAATTCCTCACTTGAAAATTCATTCAAAACTGAATTTTATCTTTCTAGAGGCAGAGGAAGAGGTGGAAGAGGCAAGAACCAGAAAGACAATGAGTAGGACCTAGAGAAAGAAAAGCAAAGCAATGATAAAGTCTCACAAAGGTATTATAAAATAAATATCAGATGTTATTATTGCAATTATCTATGTCATTATGTGAGTGAATGTAGGAAGAGAAAGATTGACCTAGAAAAATAATGTCAAAACATCAAAAGATGTAAGGTTTTCGAGTAGTGGATGTAGTAATCACATGACTCCAAATGGAGATTTGGTTTCATATTTGGATGAATTAATTAACAATACAATTAAATTAGGCACATACTCTATTCTTAATGTTATATCTAAGAGAATGATCAAGATTACTACCAAACAAGGCCAAGAAAAACACTTACTAGATGTGTTTTATACGCTAGGTTTAAAACATAACCTGATTAGAGTTGGTCAAATTTCTCAAAAGGGATACAATGTTATCATCAAGGAAGAAAAATGTTTCATTTATGATAAGACTCACAGTAAGAATTTAATTGTTAATAAGATGTGTCCACTTGTTATTTCTAACAAATATGATATTTTATTTTCCCAAAAGGCAACCCCTATGAATGATTTTTGGTTATGACATTCTAAATATGGTCATCTTAATTTCCATGATTTGGAGTTGCTGCAACAGAAAAGGATGGTAAGAGGTATTCCTAACATCCATGAACCAATCGAAATGTGTAATACTTCAATTCTTAGAAAGCAACATAGGGATAGTTTCCCTAAAGGTGTATCATATAGAGCAAAGAATCCTCTAGAGTTGGTTCATACTAACTTGTGTGGACCAATGCAGACTCAATTGCTTAGAGGAAGCTAATATTTTCTAATTTTCATAGATGATTAGTGCGGAAATATTTAGTTGTACTTTTTGGGAAAGAAATTAGAAGCAACATCTTCATAGAATATAAAGTACTTGTTGAGAAGTAGAGTGATTATCATATTAAAGTGTTGAGATTTAATGGATGAGGCAAGTGTAATTAAGATGAGTTTAATGAGTTTGGAAAACAACAAGGCATCAAATGATAATTCACAACTAGATAGACACCACAATAGAGCAGTGTAGCAAAGAGAAAAAACAAAGAAAATATTGCCACATAACTTTTAGGGAGAAGCAATAGCTTCTTCTATATATATTTTGAATATGTCAACCACAAAATGTGTAAAAAAACAAAGTGTCACAAGAATTTTGGTGAGGTAGAAACTCTTGTGTAGTACACTTCATAATTTTTGGTTACATAGCTAATGCTCATGTACGTAAACAAATGAGATCAAAACTGGATAACAGGATTGTGAAATGTATTTTCATTGGATAGAATGAAGATTCGAAGGCCTACAAACTATAGAATCTAGTGACCAAGAAGCTTATTATTAGCAGAGATGTAGAATTTAGAGAAGAAGAGGCATGGAATACAAACAAACACCCACACATGTGGAATAGAAATTAAAATCATCAAACAAGACAAAAGTGTGCAGATATAGATCTGAAAACATTCAAGATTCTTATTGGTTGACTCATGTATCTCACAACTATGAGACCTACTATTATGTTTGTAGTTACATTTATTTCCAAATTAATGGATGTTCCTAAAGACATGCATTATAAGGTTGGAAAAATAATATTGAGATACATTACAGGAACAACACAATATGGAATTTTATATTCAAGGATAGAGAATGATATTTTGATCGGCTATACAAATAATGACTTTGGAAGTAGTCTATATGATAGGAAAGGTACTTTAGGATATCTTTTCCATTATTATTTAAGAGTAATATCATGGGCATCCAAGAACTAGTAGCAGCAATTGTGATAATGTTCAGTTGAGGCAAAGTATGTAATAGAAATAGAAATAACTTGTCAAGCAATTTGGTTACGTAGAGTTCTTAACAATCTTCAACAAAAGCAAGAAGAACTGAGTCCAATCTATTATGACAACAAATCTATGATAGCATTGTCTAAGAACCATGGTTTTCACCATAAAAACAAGCATATAGACAATGGACTTTATTAGAGATCTTGTAAATAAGTGTGATATTTACTTAAAATCATGTAAATTACAAGACCAATCGGCTAACATATTGACAAATCCATTGCGAATAGATAGCCGTTGACAATAGATGCTTTTGAATTTCATAAGGAAAAACTAGAAGAGATAGATGTTGAAGTATTGTAAGGATGTAATTAAGGGGGAGTGTTAGAATAATGTAATTACATCCAGTTACTTAACCATTTCGTTACATTCATCAGTTCAAATAGTTTAGACAGTTACACCATTGTAACTTATAGTTTAGAGAATTACACCATTGTAACTTATACAAATATAGCAACGAGTTTGATGTTATAGGATGTAGAACATCAATTTTACAAATCTATTCTTGTCTATGCATGTGTATGGTTGTAACAACAAACTATATTCATGTCTCTGCTACTATCTTAACGCTCATTGGTATTCGATCATTACAAACAACCTAATCTAATCAGCCACATATATTCTCTAATTAAAAAAAAAATCTAACTTTATTTCTAATGTTTAAAATTATTTAAATTTACAGTCTCAATTTTATTAAATTTATTATCAAATATAATAAAATATTTGAACATAAGAATTTTATCTTTAAAATATTTACATTTTAAAAACTTACTTTAGTTTTTAAATTAATATTTATTTTAATTTAATTTTTTATATTAAAATTATAAATTTATTTAGTATATTTTCAAATTCATATAGATTAATTATATGATTCAAAAAATATATATATTATATTTAACTATATAGACATTATTATGATATTTATTTATATTCCTGCATTCCATGCATATCTATATTTAGGGAGTGAAAATAGAGGAGCGCTTAAGCAGTTCCATACAATCGATATAATACTCTGATATATGTCTTTCAATCCATATAATCATTACCTGCGAATGGGTGGGTCCTATAAAACATTAATTTTTGCTCGAAATTTGATAAGAGATTTTTTAGATTAACTTGTACATTAATATTTGAAACGTCTAAATTTTGGTGGACATCCTATCCTTGATCAATAACATAAAAATAAAAGAAATTAATATGAAAGAGAATATGAAAATAGTTAAATTAATTTGAGGTTTCTATAATTAGCTATATTATGGAAAATTTTGAAATAGCTTGTGGATAAATATTTAAGACGTTGAATTTTTTGTTGGAAAAAAAAAATACTTTAACACTAAAAACAATGAAAAATAGTATTTAAGTATATAAAACAAATGAAAAAATCATTATATATTTTTAAATGATATATATGTATAAATTATTGAGTAGAAAGATGTATTTTATAGTTTATTAGGATAGCTTATTGTCATTGGTAATTTTAATTCTAGGTGTATTTTTTAAATAAAAATAAAATATTATTTAAATAAAATTAAATTAGGTTAATTAGAATAAAATAAATTAATATTAACTATAATTAAAAAATTTAATGAATAAATATGGTTGTGTGGAGCAGATATGGTAAAAAAATTCCAATTTTACTCTAAACCATAAATAAAATATTTCAACATCCATAAATAACTAAAATTAAAAATGATGGCCTCCCGCCAAATGTTAGAATACCTCTACCCTTTTAGTGGCCCTTCCGCCAATTATCAAAATATCCCTGCTCTTGACAAGACTTTGTACTGGCCAAATTTATGGTTGACCTGAGCTATTGTACTCTCCCTTGGGAACGAGTTAGGGTTTCGACAGAACTCTCCTGTTTCCCACCTCCAGCTGTCGGTCTCCTCGCTCACGGTACACTTTTGTCAACACCGAACCCTAATCGTTTCTCATTTGCACTTTCCACTGTCCGCGAGCTGCTCTGTGACTGTAATTTTTCTGGTCTGGTGGTTCTGTTCTCCACGCGCTGTCTGTCTGAGTTCCTATGGTTTCTTGACACTATACTGGTAAGCTTCGTTCGCCTGTAAACGGCTCTATGTGTAACACGAGAATGGCTGTAAGTTAGTTGGTAATCACTGGTTTCTATCCATCTATCTGTTTCTTCGTTCCAGGTTTAATGCATTCGTTTCTTTTTCTGACAAGTTCCCTCTTGACTCCTTGCGCTTCGGTCAATCTTCTCAGGTAAGGTTATGGCTCTTTGTTACACAATCCCTGTTCTCTTTTTAACGACTCTAATCGTGGTCGGCACTGGTCTTTCAGGGTTGTAAGTGATAAGGGTCTCCTCTGTCTTATCCCGCTTGATTCAGGTGAGACTTCTTTTAAACTTCGCTCGCTGCTTACTTTCCAACTGTCATTTGGTTGTCGGTTTTACTAATTTGCTTCTACCGTGATTGCAGGTATTACAAGATCGTGGGTTTTTACAGGCCTGGTGTGCTCCACGACTAGGCCGAGTTCCCCTGCTCACATTTCTCCGGGTAGCGTCCTTCTTTGTTTATACTGTACTTAATCTAGGCCTTTAAGTTTCCAATTTATGGCTAGCTTGTCACTGGTGTATGAAATGCTGGTTTTTAGTGTATTCTTTGGTGGGTTCCGTCTTCTGGTTTTGTCCCTGCGTCAGTAGTTTGTTACTGGTCGGGCGTTGAAAACCCTCCTTGGAGGTTCAACTGTCACGGCACTCTACCTTTGTGTCGACATCTTTGTATTTTTTTCTGTGAAGTGAATTCTCAGGGTTTTGAAAACCCTCTGTTTGTAAGGTTGATTTATGGTCTAGTTCTGTGGAACCCCTGGGTTCACCCGAACCCTCATCCGCCGTTCAGTTGGGGATCTCTACCGGGTTCCGTCTGCTATCTGGTTGTAACTTTACTTGTCGGACTCTTGCTATTTAGGTAATCTGACGTTTTAATGGAAACGTTGTTCAAATGTAATAAAATGACATTGCTTTAAATGATACTTATCGTGAGATCATTTGGTTATCGAAAAGATTTGCTGTAGATTTACTTCCTCCAGTAATTTAACAAATTTATATAATGATGATTGTTCAAGTTTCGAATTACCTTAGATTTGTCTCCGTATGCCTGAAATCCTGTTTTACTTAGTAATGGTGCTTTGTTCGTTTGGCTTTCGTTGTTCGTTATTTCGCTGATATATGTGGCTGAGGACCTACGCAATTCCTGTCTTTGATTTGAAATGTCTGCTACAGCTAGTGCTATTTTCTTCAACACGATGCTCTGTCCATTTCTTCACTTTACAGTATTATACAGAACACATATTATATGACTGTTAATTAGATTGCACAGTGATATTGTATTTCGAGTTAGAAAAGAAAATAAATGAAAAACAACAGTAATGAGAATGACTGTGTATGTATTTCTTTTTTCTCTGCTCTTCGGGGGAATCCCCTACAATGGTTCTCTTCCTGCTTTTAATCTAATGCACATAACTGTTCTTGGTAAAAAACTGTCTCAATAAAAAACAACTGTTTTGTCAGTTCTGTAACTGTTTTGAACTACTGTAACTTTTAAGGAAAACTAATTAATTATTTTTTGTCCTGTTACCGATTCCTAACAAATAGTAACAGCGCTCCACTACAACTACTTTAATCCTATCAACTCATAGACAGATAAATAAAATAACTTAAGCAAAGTAAAGTCTTGTCACTGACAAGCCCAACACTTGTCCAAAAAAATAAACGACTATTGTTCTGATCTTTTCGTGAGACTGTTAGCCTTTTATGTCTCCTTAGAGCTGGATGCTCCTGCATCAGGCTCCCGGGGTGGCAAAAAGTCATGGCTCCGTTCCATGAGGTCGTCAACAGAGTAGCCTGCCTTTTGTATTTGTGTCGCAGTCAGCCACGAACTGTCCTCTATTGGATGGTTCTTCCACTTTACTAAATATTTCAAATACTCCTTCCTGCGCGTGCGCCTAGCTACCTGTGTGTCCAAAATTCCCTCAATTTCGACGGGTGGTGCCATCGGCATCTGTCTTGTCCATGAATCTCCTTTCAATTGGGTGTCCCGCGGTGGCTCTGCTGCCGCATCATCTGCTGAACCTGCAATATAGGGAAAC
Organism: Pinus taeda; assembly: GCA_000404065.3. Classification (NCBI taxonomy): domain Eukaryota; kingdom Viridiplantae; phylum Streptophyta; class Pinopsida; order Pinales; family Pinaceae; genus Pinus; species Pinus taeda. The sequence continues at coordinate 8,655 of APFE031027078.1, read as the reverse complement.
AGATTTGCCACGTTAAAGATAGGGGAAATACCAATCCCTGGTGGCAACTAGATCTCGTAAGCGTTCGCAGAAAATTTGCGAATGATCTTGCAGGGCCCGATTTTCTTAAACTTGAGCTTGTTGTACTCTCACTTTGGAAATCGTTCCTTGCGTAAATACGCAAGAACTTCATCCCCAACATTAAACTGAACTTCCCGGCGTTTTGTATCAGCTCACTGCTTGTATTTCTGGCTGTTGTCCTGCAGTTTTAGCTTAACCTGTTCATGCAGTTTTCTCATAGCTTGGGCAAAATCTTCCCCATCAGCACTCCGCTTCTCCAGTTTGCCCAAATCTCGTAACTCGTGCACTCCTCGCGGATGCATGCCATACAGAATTTGAAACGGACTGTGACCTGTGCTACGGTTAGGAGAATCGTTGTATGCGAACTCCGCCTGTGCCAGTACACGATCCCAAACCCGAGAATTTTCACCTGTTAAACTTCTGAGAAAATTCCCCAGGCTCTGGTTCACTACCTCCATCTGTCCATCCGTCTGCGGATGATAAGCGGAGCTGAACTGCAACTGAGTACCTAACTTCTTCCACAGAGTTCTCCAAAAATGACCTGTAAACTTGACATCTCTGTCAGAGATAATGCTTCGTGGAAGTCCATGTAACCGCACAATCTCTGTAAAGAAAAGGTGTGCTATGTAAGTAGCGTCGCTGGTTTTCCTGCACGGTACAAAGTGTGCCATCTTCGAAAATCGGTCGACTACAACCATCACTGAATCAAACCCGCGTTGTGTTTTTGGTAATCCCAGCACAAAATCCACGCTGACCGAATCCCAAGGTCGACTAGGAATGGGTAATGGCATATAAAGTCCAGTGTTCTGACTGTGACCTTTTGCCAATTGACAAGTTCTACACCTAGCCACATATCTCTGCACATCTCACTGCATCTTAGGCCAAAAATAGAAATGATGTACCTAAGCCACGGTCTTGTCTATTCCAAAGTGTCCTGCCATGCCTCCGTTGTGTTTTTCCTGTATGATATTGTCGCGCATAGAACAATTTGGAATGCATAACTGCCCCCCTTTGAACAGCAATCCCTCCTGAAGATTATAATCCAACCACTTGCTGTCATTTCGTAACAACGGGTTTTGGCAAGCCTCATAGGCTTCCATAAACTCAGTGTCAGCCGGATACAGCTCTTTCAAGTGTTCAAATCCTAAGATCTGCATGGTGCTCTCCTGTAACAGTAATGTTCTCCTACTAAGTGCATCTGCTACCTTATTCGATTGCCCACTAATGTGCTTTAGTACAAACGTGAAACTTTGCAGGTACTCAACCCAAGCTGCATGCTTGTGGTTCAATTTATGCTGTTGCATAATGTACTGTAACGCAGAATTATCAGAAAATAAAACAAATTTGTTACCTAGTAGGTAATGCCGCCAGTGCTTCAAAGCCTGCACAATGGCGTAGAACTCCTTGTCATAGGTCGAGTACTTCTGTCTGCTCTCGTTTAGCTTTTCGCTAAAATAAGCAATTGTTCTGTCCTCCTGGCTAAGGACTGCTCCAATGGCTGTGCCACTGGCGTCACAACGAACTTGAAAAAGTTTGTTGAAATCAGGTAGTCTCAACACAGGTCTTTCAGTAATCTTCTTTTTCAAGATTTGAAAACTGTTTTCTGCTGCTTCAGTCCAGTGAAAAGGCTGATTCACTTTCTTGATTGTATCTAACATCGGTGCGCAAATATCACTGAAATTTCT
>APFE031027069.1:0-38753 GCA_000404065.3 Pinus taeda | reverse complement strand
AAAAAGGAGAAAAAGTTGTTTAGCAGCACCCGCCTAGATAACACCTCAGCCTAATTTGACCTCCATAAAGAGGAGTACCTCAGGAAAAAGAGCAACGGAAAGCCAAACATGGGAGTAGGTAAAGGTAGTTTTTTAAAACTGAGGTCCTAGTTTGACGTATTTTTTTACTGTGTATGATCTTCCAGGTTTGACCATTGATTTGAGGACCTGTTACTTACAGTTGAATCTGTTGAAGTCACTGGGATTTTACAGGGTCTGAGCTAAGCTATACTAATCCTTAACTGACTATATTTTTTTTAGCATATCTCCACACAGCCCACAACCACCCATTAAAATTTGATGGGATAATCTTGCTAACAAGATCCACAGTCAACAAAGTGTACTAATAAAACTTGACATATGTGCTTTTTAATTATTTGATCTAATACTCTCAATATTCAACTACATATACCTACATACATATGTGCTTTTTAATTATTTGATCTAATACTCTCAATATTCAAATTACATATACCTACGGAAATCAATTTATCATAACCATTAGCCCATAAAAACTATAACAAAATTGCTAAGCAGGGTTTACTAACTTTCAATAAGTTGAATAATTAGATTCGCTGCATGTACTTTCTTGATATGAGATCGATTTTTCTCACTACCATTATAACTCTAAGTTCAGCAGACACACTCTTTATATGTTCAACAGAGGCCGTAAGTTTTGGGCAATACAATTTTGAATCTCTTGACACATAACCTTTCTTTTTCAGAGCACTTGCTAATTGAGATGCCACCAAGGTCAGAATTACTAAATTAATCATAAAAAGGAGAAAAAGTTGTTTAGCAGCACCCGCCTAGATAACACCTCAGCCTAATTTGACCTCCATAAAGAGGAGTCGCCTCAGGAAAAAGAGCAACGGAAAGCCAAACATGGGAGTAGGTAAAGGTAGTTTTTTAAAACTGAGGTCCTAGTTTGACGTATTTTTTTACTGTGTATGATCTTCCAGGTTTGACCATTGATTTGAGGACCTGTTACTTACAGTTGAATCTGTTGAAGTCACTGGGATTTTACAGGGTCTGAGCTAAGCTATACTAATCCTTAACTGACTATATTTTTTTTAGCATATCTCCACACAGCCCACAACCACCCATTAAAATTTGATGGGATAATCTTGCTAACAAGATCCACAGTCAACAAAGTGTACTAATAAAACTTGACGTATGTGCTTTTTAATTATTTGATGTAATACTCTCAATATTCAACTACATATACCTACATACATATGTGCTTTTTAATTATTTGATCTAATACTCTCAATATTCAAATTACATATACCTACGGAAATCAATTTATCATAACCATTAGCCCATAAAAGCTATAACAAAATTGCTAAGCAGGGTTTACTAACCTTCAATAAGTTGAATAATTAGATTCGCTGCATGTACTTTCTTGATATGAGATCGATTTTTCTCACTACCATTATAACTCTAAGTTCAGCAGACACACTCTTTATATGTTCAACAGAGGCCGTAAGTTTTGGGCAATACAATTTTGAATCTCTTGACACATAACCTTTCTTTTTCAGAGCACTTGCTAATTGAGATGCCACCAAGGTCAGAATAACTAAATTAATCATAAAAAGGAGAAAAAGTTGTTTAGCAGCACCCGCCTAGATAACACCTCAGCCTAATTTGACCTCCATAAAGAGGAGTCCCTCAGGAAAAAGAGCAACGGAAAGCCAAACATGGGAGTAGGTAAAGGTAGTTTTTTAAAACTGAGGTCCTAGTTTGACGTATTTTTTTACTGTGTATGATCTTCCAGGTTTGACGATTGATTTGAGGACCTGTTACTTACAGTTGAATCTGTTGAAGTCACTGGGATTTTACAGGGTCTGAGCTAAGCTATACTAATCCTTAACTGACTATATTTTTTTTAGCATATCTCCACACAGCCCACAACCACCCATTAAAATTTGATGGGATAATCTTGCTAACAAGATCCACAGTCAACAAAGTGTACTAATAAAACTTGACATATGTGCTTTTTAATTATTTGATCTAATACTCTCAATATTCAACTACATATACCTACATACATATGTGCTTTTTAATTATTTGATCTAATACTCTCAATATTCAAACTACATATACCTACGGAAATCAATTTATCATAACCATTAGCCCATAAAAACTATAACAAAATTGCTAAGCAGGGTTTACTAACCTTCTTGAGGTGTCCTCTGTCTGGAAGAATCTGAGGGGTTTCGAATGAACTTTCCCACCCAACTTTTATTCGAACTCATTTGAACACAGTAAGAGGAAAGATGGCTGCCCACAAAATGTCGAAATTAACACCTCATATAGTTAATCGCAAGTACACAAGGCAATACCTCAAATTTGCTGTCCCTGCTCCGGGAATACTTTGTTACAACAATACTGATAAAATTACTGTAAATCCATTCCAAATATCAAAATGAGGTGGGCGTTCCTCCATACACGTTGTACAATAATACAAATAAGATTACTGCAAATAGATTCTAAATATCAAATTATACAATAACACAAATAAGACTGCTGCAAATAAATTCCAAATACCAAAACTGTGCCAGAATTACTCCAAAAGGCGAAGAGAAGCCGAAGAGTCCCCAATTAGGTTACAATTACGCTCCTTGGTTTTTAAAGGACAACTCAAAACTGAACATAACGTTGTGGCGTAACTATAACTGCGGCGAGCAATAGGTTTTTCTAGGTTCTTCATTCATGAATTTTAGACAAGCGTGTCAATGTTGGAGTCCTATTTTTTGACGTGGCCGGATCCAGATGGCATTTAATGCCTGAATTTCGTTTCTTTTCGAGACAAATTACAGCGAAGCCGCCTACGTGGCAACAGATTACTTTAACGTAAACAAAAAATGTCTAGAACATGGCCTTTGAGGTCGACCGGAGAATTGCTAGCCATTATTATTGCGTAGTATAATTATAATTATTAGATGTCTTTGTGTTGGAATTCTCAGATACAAATTTTGTTATAATCGTGAATTTTAACTATTAATGTATTAATGTATTAATGGATCCCGTTGCGTCACCTAAGAGGACACTATTCAATGCTTACTTCCAAGACTGCGCATATTTCCGTAACGTCACTACGCATATTTTCACATGACGAAAAATACTACCACTGCATTGAAAAGAACCTTTAATTGAAGGACCTGAGTTGCACAAAAATGCTTTGGTAATGCAATAGAATAAAGTTGAGCTGGCATATCCGCACCTTGCGTAGAAACTTACAAACATGGGTGGAGTAATGACGATTTTACTCATTTCTATCAAGAGAATAGAAACTTCCGGCCAGCCTCCTAAATATTCACTATAAGGTTTTTGAATAGAAGGGAATTCGTATGGTCAGTTGCCCGAGCGAGAAAAAAAAAATGGCTACTAGAGATATAAAATATATTACTTTTTTTTCATCTTTCTTTCCCAATTAAAAAACAAAGAAAAAATATGTTTCTAGAAATTGTCTCTAAATTGTCCATAGATGGTGTCTCAAAATTCTTGAACCAAAATAAAAATTAAAAAACAAAGTACACCTACAATATCATCATCAAGTAGATAGATACTTGAGAACGATGACGAAATAGAATCTTTAATTATCTCCAAGGGTCAAGAAAATTTGTAAGTGTTGGCCCTCCTTCTGTTCAGTGACCTTCCATGTTCCACTATCCAAGACCATAGTAGCTTTAGAGAGTTTGCCCATGAGTGTGTTCCTTTTCCAATAGACGTGATCAAAGGTGATCTCGGAAAACATCGGAATTTTTTTGTAAGATATTTTCATAAAGAGGCATAAGTGTGAAATTTCTCAAATGGGCATGTCTAATGACCCAATTTATAACCACCTATGATTCCCCATATAAATGAAGAGAGTGTATTCACAAATGGATGGAACATGGAATACTGAGATAAAGAGGGAAGAGCTTAGCATAATTATTTATGGCATGCCCATTATTTGTAGATAAAGAGAAAGAGTGTGAATTGTGTAGGTAGATGATGCCTCCTACCCCACCTAAGGAGGGATTGGTTTGAACAGATCCATCAAAGAAATCCCATGGAAAATATTGTTTAATAACTATATACAAAGAAGAAATAGAAGAATCACATTTATGTTTGGAGGTCAAAGAGTTTTGCAAAGCTAGTTTGTGTAAATCCATTCTAAGGAAGAAGGAACATTGGTTTTCAAAAACTACTTTCTTCTTCTCACACCATATGCCCCATGCCACCACCAATGGGATATCCTTGTGAAGGGAATTTTGTTTAGTAGATATTCGGTTTTTGAAATGATCTTCAATGTTTGATCCTTGAAAGATGTCTAAGCACCATTCTAGATTCTTTATTTATTTCCATGTCATATAAGTGAAAGGAAACATTACGAATAGATGGGAGACTGATTCAGATGTTGAAAGATCTAGGGGACATTTATATGGTCCCGATAATGATTTGTTTTGGAGTATATCCCGTGTTGGAGCCTCATTTCTTCTAACCACCCCTCCCACATTTACCCACTTTCACCGGACTGCAAAGGTAAACATGAGATAAATACCTACTATGACCGGACCTAATCTCCTAGGTCCCACTAAGGAAGTGGGGTCGACACCTGACAACCAAATGACATCTCAGCACATTCTGTTGGGTCTACAACTCACTCAAAGGTTGAGAAACCACCCCAAGTAGCCAAATCCTAAGTTAGACCATGTTTTCCTTGCCCTGATCCCTCAACCACTCCCACAACAAGGCACAAATGTAGTTGGGAGCCTCCTGCCACATGCATAAGCTTGTATCATAGTGGTTGCAGCCCAAAATGTCTAGTTCAAAGCATGTAGTCTCAGATTCTTAGCCTAATTTCCATGAAAAGCTCTAGACTGCCCAAAACTCAATGAGAGTTTCCATAATCCTTTCTAACATCATAACAAAGTCATTCAATCAAACTTGAATAATTTTCTTTTACTTAGCCTAGCTTGACCATGATAGTCATTTCATCAAACATATTGAGAACATGTAATCTATAGGTGAGGAATGCATATTTGAACATAGGGTTGGATATTTATTTGAGAATAATCAAGAAGGTCTAGTGCCCTCTCATAAAATCTACAATCACATTTTTAAGCTCATGCAATCATCAACCATTCATCAATTAATCAAACATTTCAAGAGCCATTACTAGAACTTGTTATGAAACCATGCTTATAACCAACATATAACCATAATAATAACCATGATATAACAACCATACATTCCACATAATAAAAGGTGCAATTAATCATAAAACATATGAGCAATAAATATTTTATTAACATATGAAAAAGCCAACCATGTTAGAGAATTCCACGTACCACCCAACCATAGATTGAGCATAATAAAACCTTTCTTTCAGCCAATCATCCCCATGCCATATTCTAAGTATGAATGTGGGACTCATAAAAAAACAACTAAGGATTCTTGAATATTGAACCACCTCCACCCTAATGAACACCTACAAAACCAAGCTTTCCCGCAATCCTCCCAAAATTGGTCAAGGCATCACTAGGCCCAAAAGAAGAACATACCCTACCAAGATTTACCACAATCCTACCAAAATCGGTCAATCAATCACTAGGCCTTAAATAAGATTAAATGCCTATGAATATTATAACCAATACCTTCAATAATTTTCTCGTCTCCACCCTCAAGATTTACTGCAATCCAGTCAAAATCGGTCCATGGATTTCTAGGTCTTTGGGAATTTTCCTCAGACCACCTCACCTAGTTGCAAAACCATCTGACAATCAAAATATCAACCAAATGAGGAACCCCATCAAACCATGACTATCTAAAAATGGCAAGGCAAGGCTAAAACCAGTATCACACCTGGAAAAACCATGTCAATGACAACAAGAGAACTAAATATATTCACGCATGTACCTTTGTATACCTCAAAAAGCACTGCAACAACAATGGGGAATAACTACCCGGTCCGGACCTTAAAGTAGCTCCTTTTTCGTTTAGTTTGCTGGCTCCGACTAGTTTAATTAGGTCTATTTACCTTCTCCCTATCGTATTGGTTTATGATGTATCTTTCACTACCAATAGTTAAGGATATCATATCCCTTCTTCTTGCTGATCAGACAAGAGAATGACCCTTCAGCTGATTTAGGCTTAGCCAAGCCACAACTAAAATTTTGCCTCTTTGAGAAGAGGACTTGAAAGAATGTAGAAATTATTCTAAATGAAAACTTATTCTATAATGCAAGGAGAAAGAAACTAATTTTAATCTTATCTTAATTAGGCAGATATAGATCTAACCCAACCAAGAGCAAGATATTTAAAGTATTGGGATTTAAATATTTCTTGTTTATAATGAATATCAAGTTAATGAAGTAATTCAATTAACTGACATTATGGATGCCAAAACACATCCTATTGAGACCTATTAACAGAAATAATCAGTCAACAACACTCAGGAAGAAATTCACAAAAATGTTATTGATTGTCAACAACATTGGTGGGCCTACCTATCTTCTTGCTAATTTCCTTGCCTTCAAACTTAAGCCTTTAGTTGGTCATACAGAGTCCTTCATCATAGACTCTGCTTCCTTTATTAATGAGCTCAAAGGCATTAAGCTTGACCTTGAGGACATCCTTGTTAGTTTTGATGTTGTTTCCCTATACACCTGCATCCCTATAAATGAGGCCATGGAGGTGATCAACCGCCTCATTGATCGTGATACTGCTCGATTAGTGGAGATCTGCCTCACCTCCACCTTCTTTAGTTTTGAAAGAGAGTTCTTTGAGAAAACCTGTGGTGTTGCCATGGGCTCCCCCCTTTCCCCTGTCATAGCTAATCTTTTTATGGAGGATTTTGAATCCAAGGCCCTAAGCTCGGCACGCCTGGTGCTGAAACTTTGGAAGAGATTTGTAGATGACACTAATGTCATATGCTCTCATGGCCAAGAGGAATTGTATCTCTTCTTCGATCATCTCAACCGTCAATCGTGAGCCATTAAGTTCATTAAAGGACAAGAAGTCAATGGTTGCCTCCCGTTCCTTGATATTCTTATTTCTAATAATAGTGATGGTTCCCTCTCCCACCAAGTGTTTCAAAAGAGAACACATACGGAGTAGTATCTTCATGCCAATTCCCACCATTTCCAGGCTTAGAAGTTGGGTGTTCTCAACACCCTAACTACTCGGTCCCTTAGGATCTCTCATGAAAAAATATTTGAGAAAGAGAAATCCCACCTCCTTAATGTTTTTGTTGAGAATGGTTATACCAAGTACCTGGGTCAGAAAGCTTTCCTCAAAGCTGCCAAAAATTTATTAGCTAAAAGAGAACCAAAAGAGCGGGTCCCAGGTGTCCATCTTCCGTATGTTCAAGGGAGCACTGATAGCATAATGTGCCCTCGACCATTAGACCCCTCAACACGATTCGTAAATCCCTCAGATCTGTAAAGGATCCTATCAACCCTAAGGACATGAAAGGGGTTTATATTATTCCTTTTTCCTGTGGGACCCCCTATATTGGTGAGATTGGTCGCTCCATTAATCAAAGGATTAGTCAGCATGCAGCTGACCTCAAACATAGGAGGACCAAGTCTTCCACTTTAGTTGAGCATGCCGAAAGTACAAAACATCATGTTTGCATAGAGGAGGCGAGTGTTATCGCTAGGGTTTCGCAGTTCCATCACCGAAAATTTAGGGAAGCCCTTGAGATTGAGAAATGACCGAACAATCTCAATAGAGAAGACGGATGGAAGATAAGCAGTTGCTGGATCCCAGCCCTCTCTTCCTAAGTAAAGGAATTTTTTTTTTCTCGTTATTTACTTATTTTATATTTAATTATTTATTTATTTTCATTATTTACTTATTTTATATTTATTTATTTATTTTAATTAATTTTATTTTTATTTTTAAGTTAGCGTGTTCCAATATTTTTTTTAATTTTAACTAACTTTTATCTTAACAACATAATATTAAATTTTTTAATTAATAAATAATAATAATAATAATAATAATAATAAAATAAATAAATAAATTACCTTTTTAACCAACCATTAACACCATTTAAAATTGTTTTAATTATTTATATATTTTTACCCAATCTAACTAATTTCCATTAAAAATTAATAAATTAAAATTTGACCTTGGTCCTAAAGTCAAAATTAGCCCTTGGAGACTCTACTCAGACCATTTAACATGCTAAGTTCGATCTGTTTCTTCAACTTGTCCTCACGATGAACCATACTAGTTGGTTCGAAACGCGTTGACAAATGAAATTTTATGTGATTTACGCTAAAGAATCTCTAAAAAAATGTTATTGATTTTCAAATCAATAAATCCAATAATTAAACAATAATATGCAGAAATAGTTCATAGCACATTACCATTCAATAAATCAGTTTTATAAGACAGATTTTCGAGTAAATAGTTACTCAGAAATCAGAAATTAATTCATAAGAACAAACATACATAATAACAACATTGAGACAAATTACCCATATTGACAAAAGTGCACAAACATGAATAAAATGACACATTCCTATTATCATAAAAATAAAACTGATATTTGAAACAATAGTATTAGAAATACCAATTTATTGCATCTATTTCTTTGACCCTGGTCTCCAACAGTCCTTTATATTACTTGAACTTTTGCTTTCAAAGCTAAAGCTACAATATTGCAAACTTTGCCCATCATGCATAATTCAAGATACAAAAGTAAAATCATCAATAATCCCCAGATCTGAGATTTTCTCTCCTCCCTCATACAATTTTAAATTCCTATTACAAAAGTGCTTTTAGAAGTCCAAAATTGCAGAGGAGAACAACCTATTATTCCATTCTGCAATCTGTTATTTATAATATTTGCAAAAGAATCCTTGAGAGGAAAGTTTGTTGAAGAGAAATCTGCCAAATCCAATTTTATTTGCTCAGAATTCCAATCTTTAATTGCTGGAGCATTCTCATTGATTGAGATATTTTTCTCCATATCTCTTCTACTGTTTTCCTATAAGAAGAAATCAAAATAAATTAAAATGCAACAATGAAATCAAAATATCATTTCTCGCATGTAAAACAAATCCAATCAGATACAATTAAATAAATAATTGAAAATAAAATGTAAGCTTTCTATTGATGCATGAGATGGTCTAATTGGCCAAGGATATCATTGACGAATGGATCTACATTGAGAAGAGGCTTGGACAAATGAAAATGCAAAAAATAAAACTCAGAAAATTGATTTTGTTTTAGAAATTCGGAGCTCAATCTTCTGCCTAATTTTTTGCCTAATAAATGACCAAATCTATTAATGAAACCTCCTAAAAAATGTTCTCCTTGATTTTATCTTTCCAATGAGCCATCCTCGACCTCATTTGGCCAAACAAAACTCAATCTATAAGCTTCCAAAGTAGATGAGTTAATTTTGGCACAAATCTGCAAATTCTATTGTTGGGCTAAAAATAAGAATTTTAATTAAAAAATTAATCCTAATTAAAATTCTAATTATTTAATAATTAATTCTAATTTCATTGTTAATCATAAATTAAACTAATTATTTAATAAACTATTATTAATCTAACTAACTATTATAATTAATTATTTATAAACTAACTAATATTAATCTAAATAACTAAATTAATTAAATATTATATTTAAATTAATTAATATAAAATTAATTATTTAAATTAATAAATATTAAATCTAATATTCAATTAACACTACTTACTATTTTATAACTACCTTAGACTATTTCACTTATTCCACTCCACTCACATATGAGTGAGTTTTGAAAACGATTCAAACCAAAGTTTAATATAACCTATATGTGTAGAATTGAGACTTCTGTGATCTGTCATAGTTATAAGAAGAGCTTCGGCGTAAATCACATAAAAAAGACCTTTGTCGACGGGTTTTGAACCAACTAGTGTGGTTCATCGTCGGGACAAGTTGAAGAAACAGATCTGGCCTAACAAGTTAAATAGATTGAGCAGAGACTCCAACGGCTACATAACGACTATTTTTGACCCTAGGACCCAACCCAACTTATATTAATAAATTTACTATTATTATTATTTTTATAATATTAAAATTGATAATATAATATTCTATTTCTAGAAATTAGTAAAATTAGGAATAATGAATAGAATCTTACGTAATTTATTTAATTAAATAACATTAGGTTATTAATAAATTAATATTAATGGTTATTATAGATTAATTATTAGTTTGAATGATTTCTTATGAAGAACTTATATTATTATTATTACTTTTATAATATTAAAATTAATAATATAATAATCTATTTCTAGAAATTAGAAAAATTAGTTATAATGAATAGTAATTTACTTAATTAAATAACATTAGGATATTAATAAAATAGTACTAATGGTTATTATAAATTTATTATTTGATTAAGTGTTTTCTTTAGAAGAAGTAATTTAGGTTACATAAATAAATTACATATTCTTATTCCAAAATTAATAATAAAATAAATAATTTCAAAGGTAATTTAAAAACAATCAGTATTTATTTAATAAATTAAAAACTAAATATCTACATGAATCATATATTCAAGGTATGTTAATTTTTATAAAACTATACTACTTACCATTGATGTAATATTAAACCTTTTTCTGTTTATAAAAATTATTAAATTTACCACTTATTAATACTATTTGATCATATCAACTTGCGATAGAAAAAATCTAGATGGGCCATACTTATTACCGCTAGTTTAAGGAGCTGAAAATAAATAACTCAATGGTAGTAATCACAAATAAAACTAAAATGACAATAACATAAATATAAGAATGCAACATAATCTAGATACCCTAATAATAATGACGTTATGAATAAACTAATTAACAACCAACCAAGGAAAAGGACCTTCATCAAGAAAAGGTAAAATCAAATAGGATTAATAGCTAAAAACATATATACCTTAATAATACTAGTAAACTCGAGAAGATTAAACTGAACGACCATGAAGAAAGCACCCTGGATGAACAGAGAGGGAAGGAGGAAACCCTAAGACGACAGGGCGGGGATCCAACTTCTACTGACCTTCCAACCATCATCTCTGTTGAGATTGTTGGGTCTACGCTCAATTTCAATAGCTTCCCTTAACTTGCGATGATGGAACCAATCCACCTTGGCAATGACTTTGGCCTCCTCGATGCAGACGTGATGCTTAGTCTTGTTCTCATGCTCTGCTAGGGCTAAGGATTTTGTTCTTCCATGCCTCAGGTCTGCTGCATGCTCGCAAATTCTCTGCTGGATGGAGCGCCCTGTTTCCCCTATATAGGGTGTCCCACAGGAGCAAGGAATCAGATAAACACCCTTCATGTCCATGGGGTTAACCGGATCCTTCACCGACCGCAGGGAATTACGGATGGTTCTGAGGGGTCTGAAGGTGGAGGGAATATCAAACTTTCTAAGGATCCGCGTAATTTTGTCTGTGGTCCCTTGAATATAGGGTAGATGGACACCTAGATGGTGCTCCTTAGGCTCTTTCTTAATCAACGCATTTTTAGAGGCTTTAAGGAAATCTTTCCGACCTGGGTGCCTACTATATCCGTTTTCCACAAAGACATCAAGGAGGTGGGATCTCTCTCTATACAGGTTCTCATTATCCGAAATCCTGAGGGCACGCGTAGCCAGAGTGTTAAGAACACCCATCTTCTGAGCCGGGAAGTGATGAGAATCGGCATGAAGATACTGCTCTGTGTGCGTTTTCTTACGGAACACTGCGTGGGAGAGAGAGCCGTCCTTCTTCCTAGAAATAAGAATATCCAAGAAAGGGAGGCTGCCATTGACCTGTTTTTCCATGGTGAACTTAATAGCTGAGGACTGGCCGTTGAGGTGATCCAGGAAACGATCCAGCTCCTCATGGCCATGGGACTAGATGACATTAGTGTCATCAACATACCTCTTCCAAAGCTTAGGAGAGAGACGAGCCGAGGCAAGAGCCTTGGCCTCGAAATCTTCCATGAAGAGATTCGCCACGATCGGGGAGAGGGGGGAACTCATAGCAACACCACAGGTCTGCTCGAAGAACTCACCCTATACCTTTTGATTTTTCTCAATCGGTGATAGGCGTTGGGGAAGGATGCGATCGGGGGTTTATAAAGGTGTGTTTTGATTAGAACCTCTGATCCGATATGAGGTCCTAATGTGACCGAAAGAATTTTTTTATTATTTACTTGTTATTATATATGTTTTATGTGTTAAATGTTAATTTAATTAATTTAATTATATTTATTATATTAATTAATTTAATATTTAACATTAAAAATTAATTTTTTATTTTGTTTTATTTTAGTTTTTAAATTATAGTCACTTCGATATTCTTGGTTTTCGAGATCAATGATCAATTTTTGAAATTAGAGTAAATTTCTAAAATCCCAATGTTTTATGATTTGGCTGTATGAGTAAAAAAATGAAAAATGTTAGTAAGAACTAACTAGAGGTTAATATTTAAAATAAATGTATTATTGGATTAATTTATTTAAAAAAAAGATATTGTACATTTTGCGCATTTTTGACCCAGACGGCATAAATGATTAGACTTCAAAGGAGTGCCTTACAAACCAGTTGAGCAAATGAGGCGAAACAAGTGTCAATGGGAAGCTTATAAAAATCGATCTTAACAAAAAAATAAAAACAAGAATCCAAAGAAAATGAAAAATTAACAAAAGCGTAGGATAATCAACTAAATAAAATCCTAAAAGGTGTGTAGCCAAATTTTTATAGAAGGGGTCTCCATTATTTGAGGTGAACAAGTAAAAAATGAGGGGGTTTTGTTTTACCTCAACAATGGTGACACACAAGAGAAGAACCAATTATCTCTGCTTAATACGAATGAGGTTTTTCCAAAATTCAAGTAAAAATAATCAAAGAAGAGAGAATTATGTTTGAAATTCTTGACTAGGTTCATTAGTGTGAATAAAAACAAGAATCATCTAATTGTAATTTTTTTCAAAATTTCTCATAAATAAAAATATTTCAAAGTTTTGTATTAATCCTTAATTAGTTGTAGAGATAAAGTAGGGGTCACTTTACAACTTAGTTTTTAAAATATACTCATTTGTCACAGGTAAAACCACTGCTGCCAGTTAACATCTATAGTCTTGATAGGGTTACTTTTTAATTATCAATGATTCAGAATCTAATCTATTTAAGAGTTATTGAACTAGAGATAAATCCATCTATATATGTTTATTTATTTATTTATTTATTATTATTATTATTATTGTTCTTAAAAGCCATTGTCCTCGTTTGGTGGCTATATAGTTGACAATGCCATTCATTGGTTATAATTGGACTGAACAAGATGGCTCGTGATGAGCCCCGTTGTCTTATAATTGTTTGTAATCAGAAGCCATTACCCTAGTTTGTTTAGCAATGTTGGTAATGTCAGCCTATTTTTCCCCTATGATCATGGTAAGTAGGCTCATGATGAGACCTTTTATCTTTTAAGTTTAAATATATTTCTGGATTATACTCTAGAAAGATAAGACTCTTTGGGATAGGGAGAATCATTGACTCCTTAAAAGTTAAGAATGACAATTTCAAAGTTAAAGATGCTTTTCCGTAAAGTGTCTTTACTTGGTTGAAAATAAATTTTCCTAATTGATAGTAGAACTTTGAAAGATCTTAATAAAGTATTGAAATATCAAAATGATTACAATTTTGACGAAAATGAAATTTCTCCAGATTTTATGATACTTTGCCAACTTCTCTTGTTTTATAATCTCTTCCTCAAGTATGCCTACCTTTATAATAAGAAAAACAATTTTTATTAAGAGATTTAAGAGAAAGCTAATAGGTGACTATTAACAATTTTTCCCTATGTATGCCGACCATTGTTAGGTAACAAGAAGGCCTTTCATATAAATCATGGTGAGATCACCAAAATTAAAACTGAAAAACAAAGGAAAATAATTCTTATGCTAAAATCAGAAAGAAATCATCAAACAAAAATAAAAATGAAGAAATTATAAAAGTGGGAAGTAAAATCCAAGTTTTGAAAGATAAACTCATACAATAATGTTTATACCAATGTCTCAACGATATGAAGAAAAAATAAAATAATCGTGTAATCATTCTTTCATATGTCGAGATTTAAAAAAATCACACGTTGCACGATTGTAAGTGTTTTAGGCTTTTTGGATAGAAGTGACGATAAAATTCAGTGACAATGAAAATTTTTTGTCTGATGTCAATCTTCTTGTTTCAAAGAATCATCATAATCACTTTCTAATAAAAGGAATGCTTAAAGAAACAAACTAAAGGTTCAAAAACTTTCTAGTGTAGTTGTTTCGATGAAGATTATCGCTGCTTATTGAAATAAAAACAGGAAAAGAGTATAGGACTTCGAAAATAGGATCTGGCGGAGGATTGAAAGCTTCAAATAGAGAACTGCAAAATAGATTTTTTATAGCAGCATACTTTAAAAGCAAAACTAAAGTAATGAAATGGAAATTAATGAAAGTGGGTACATGGATCTTACCATTGGATAATTGCATTTGATCATACCTGAAAGGTATTAACTTCTCCAATATTAACTGACTTCTTCTTTTAGATAACATTAGAGCATGACCCAAAATAATTATTTATTTATTTAAACTAAAGAAAGCAGTAAAATGTAAAAATGGAATGCTTAGTGTTCAAGAGAAAACAAATGCATCAAAAATGAGAATGAGAATTTGCAATAGTGACTGTTTCTCAAAATATTATAGGTTTCATATAAACTCCATGATTTTATAAATTTTCCAAAATCAAGACCAAATTCAAATATATGAGAAATGAAAATGATTTAAATATGCTGCAAATTGGTCATTAACTACTTTCTTACCATAGTGGTTACCCAAGCTTGCTTTTAAAATAACACATCGCTGTATCTGATGATTCACATCACATGTTTCTTC
The DNA here is from genome assembly GCA_000404065.3 of Pinus taeda. Lineage (NCBI taxonomy): Eukaryota > Viridiplantae > Streptophyta > Pinopsida > Pinales > Pinaceae > Pinus > Pinus taeda. The sequence continues at coordinate 23,802 of APFE031027069.1, read as the reverse complement.
ACCATGCTTCAAGTTTAGTTTGCAAGACTTCACTTTTGTTTCTATTCCATATATTTATTAAATGCTAATGGCTTAGAGGCATGCATTGGAAGCTATCACATCGGAGATTGCAACAACAAATTGCCGATATGAAAACATGCAATGAGAAGATGTGCGATGAGATGGAGCGATCACATCGTTGAAGAAATATTATATTGGGGATCGGGGAATATTTACATTGTGCTTCCTACATCGTACAATGCACATCGCAGATTTAGAATTGTGATGTGAGCATAAATAAAACTGTGATGAAGCGATTGCGATATCGGTGATGTGATGGATGACATGGCTAATTAGCAATCAACGATCTTAAGCACATGAGGTAACAATTCTTCATACGCCGATATGCAATGAAGAGTGGACCCGATAACCTTATGATGAAAATTTAATAACATATTGGATCCGAGACATCGACCCCTTTAAAGTTATGCTCCTACCATTATTTTGATTGAGCGGACATGATATTTTTTATGAATTTGATTTGAGTTTCATATCGAGTCTGGAATTATGGCGTCATCACAATATTGGTAAGGTCAATTATTGGAGATCGGTGATTCATGTAATAGGAGTATACTTCAACTGCAAACCTCCGATATGCGAAATGTGATATGGCATATGAGTGAGATAATACATCAGAGATATTTTATGAACAATTTGTTATCAAAATTGCTAAGAGCTACTTCCGATGAAATCTTATGATACAAATGGTTGTGATATGGATGATGTGATATCAGAATGAGATGATTGACAAAAATGAGTGGGATGAAAATATTGCAAATATTTTCACTAAAGTATCAACAATATGAAAATCAAGTTGAATCCTATGAGACTGCTTGAAATTTGAATTGGGCTTTCTAATGGTTGAAAGCAAAGGTAAAAATGCTCAAATTATAATGAATCACAAATAAAATTTCCGTGAACCTGTTGCAAATTTGAAATGGGTTTTTTGCTTACTTGAAGTTTTGGAAACAAATGAAAACCTGTAAATAAAACAAAACAAAAATAAAAAATAAACTAAGGACAAGAGAAACTTATAATAAATGAGAATGAACTTGTGAATGTGTACCTGGAAGGAAATTCTCTGTAGTTTTTACTTCATGAATCTTCAAATTCTTCCTTCAATTTATCAAAATTTTGCCTTTGTTCAAAATCATCTCATTATTTATTCTAAATCAGAGTGAGAAATCAGCCTAAATAAAATCTACTTATCCATGTTCAGGAAATATAAAATCTACCAGAAATAAACATGAAAATAGTCTTCCCTTTTGAATTGAAACAACAATTTATTACCTCTGCTTATTTTGAATAACTTGATAAGAATTTGTATTGTTATAGTGACTGTTCAATAATGCCTTTTGTAAATGAATATGATGCGTATTACAGCATCAGACAATAAACTAAAGATCTGAATGGGATAAAGGCACTAATTGTGGAAGAATATCAACATAGATTTAAATGTGTGCCAGGTGCATACTCAATTAAATTCTGTCAATACATTATTCGAAATAAGCAGAGATGTATTCATGGGTAGAGGTATTGCTGCAAGAAATTTTAAAAAGGAAAACAAGAATTAAAACTTTCTGATAAGAAGAAAATGTTTCACTGAACATGTGTGAGAGCGGCTAATTGCTTTGATTTATTTTTTAATCTGCAAAACTCTTGAAATAAAAATAAACAAATTAAATTAATTCCACTGCTATTCTAACCATATACATGAAAATGGCTAGGTATAGTCATATTTCTAGTGTAACCATTTTCTCATTTTAATTGTTGCATGTATGTACAGTTTAACCATTAATAATAAAAATACAAAGCTAATTGAACTAAGAAAATAAAATCTCTAAGTAGAATGCACAATTATTGTTAACAACTTAATTGAAACCTCCTTCTCTTGAAATTTCCTTTCCAATTGAATACCAATTGGATCATAAAAATTTGGATGTGTTTTCATTAAGGTTTGGGAAATGTTCAAAAGAGGAGATGACATGGAAGATTGTGAAGATGAATTTTTAAATTCAAAGGCTTGGAAAAAATTGTTAGTGTTATTTATAAATGTTAAATTATTAACAATCTTCCATGAAGGAAAACTTTCCAAATATTTTCCAAATGAGTTAATGAAAAATGGATGAAAGTCTGTTAGATATAATGGAAGATTATTAATTGAATTGGATTGTTAGCTAGATTGTAAAAATACATTCTCTTGTTAAAACTACCTTTGAGAAGATAGAATATTTTGATAAGAGATGAACATCTATTGAAATTGAAATATTAAGCTTTTGATGTTCATGGTTATAATATGGAACTTCAATTTCGTAATAGGGCAATGCATCAATTGAGTGTTTGATCGAAAAGTGCTCAATATGCCAGCTTAAAATATCAAAAATCTAAACAATAAAATTAGAAATAAAATCTGATTTTAAACAAAAGAATTGAGGAAGCAAAAATAAAATGAAATCACTATTGTGACAACACAATTGGGATTGTTTTGAAATAATTCATTTTTCACAAGGATTGACTAGAATTATGAAATTTGAGTAATTGCCATTTCCAACTTGTGAATTAGAAACTGAATTATTATTATGAGTAGGAATGAAAGCTTGATCATGATATGAATCATAAATTGGAATATTTTCTTGAATAGTTAAATCATGAAGATAATTCGCTACTTTAGAATGGGGATTAGTTGGAATAATTTCTAAGTTGAAATGTCCCTCATTCTCAAATGTTATTTGAATTTTCTCATGAAGATAGTAATCAACGCCCTCAATGTCAGAGTAATTATCATAAGCAACTTCACAATATTCTCTAGAATTCCCGTTGATCTCATCCAATATATCAAAACAATGAGGAATAAAAATTTCATGTTCATTAATGGTAAAAGAATAATCAATAGTTGTTTCTCTATCTTGATAAAAACTCATTGGTAATTCATTTAGATCATCCTCTTTATTTTTTGAAATATCGTTAATACCAAGAGGGGAAAATTACCATTATTAAAAATATCAGGATAAAGGGAAAAATGTGAACCTGAAACAATGTATTTAAAAATGTCTCTATTTGAGAACAAGTGTATTATGGTCATTGTAAATTTTAGATTGCAAATCATTCCTTTGCATACTCATGCTTTTATGAAGAGGATTGCTTTGCTTTTCTAATTTTGGCATTTACTTCTCATGAAAAAATTCAGAAATTTGTACAATAGTTTGGGTGTTATTATTTACTTTGATTTCTGCTTGTACTTGATAATTTTCAATTTGAATTTTTGAATTCACTATAGAGTAGCTTTCAGATTTTCACGGTGGCTCTTTCTTCGAAATTGTTGTTGTTGTCTTCTTTCATTTGATTAGAAATATTTTCCAAGATTTGTGAGACCACTTCATCATAATGTATTTTCACATCCGTATTGGAATTCTCATTTATGTTAGAAGGGAATGAGACAAAGCTTGAATTAATTTCTTATGGATTGGGAATAGAAGGAAGAGAGCAAATATATTCAAACCAATCTAGTGATTCTTTTTCTATAGGTTTATATTTGACTTTAAATCTTAAACAGTTCAAATGAAATCGAATATTAAAATCAATAACAGATTCATTTTCAAACCTTCGTAGATATTCAATTTCATCATATAGTTGTTCATAATCATAGCCATCAAATTTACAAATGAAAATTGTAACAAATTGATCCCATCTGCGAATTGAGGCAACTGGAAGAGTTTTACACCAGTTTCTGGCTTTTTCCGCAAATGTGAGAGTAAAATTTTTACATAGAATGCCTTCATCGATTCCTTAAAAATCACAATTGGATACCTTTTGAATAAATTGAAAGACATGATTAAAAGCAGAAACATTTCTCTTACTATTAAACTTTGCCTAAAACAAGAGTCTTACCACTTTGGGTGGAGTATTGGTAGATGTACGTCCATGGATACAACTCAAAATTGGAAGCTTAAGAGGAGCCATCATAAAAAATAAAATGTTAAAATTGAAAAGACTCCAATAGACAATAAGTTTTAGGCCCTCCTTCTAGCGCAAAAAATGTTGATGCCTCGAAAATCGTTGCAACAACAATGGGGGATAAGCACCCGGTCCGGGCCTTAAAGCATCTCCTTTTCCATTTGGTTTGATGGCTCTGACTGGTTTAACTAGGTCCAGTTACCTTCTCCCTATCGCTATTGGTTTATGATGTGTCTTTCACTACCAATAGTTAGAGATATTAGATCACTTCTTCTTGCTGATCGGACAAGAGAATGACCCTTAAGTTGATTTGGGTTCAACCAACCCACAGCTAAAATTGTCTTTTTGAGAAGAGGACTTAAAAGAATGTAGAAATTATTCTATACAAACTTATTCTATAATGGAAGCAAAAAGAAACTAATTTTAATCCTATCTTAATTAGACAAATATAGATCTAACTCAACCAAGAGCAAGATATTTAAAGTATTGTGATTTAAATATGTCTTGTTTATAAGGAATATCAAGTTAATGAAGTAGTTCAATTAACTGACATTATGGATACCAAAATACATCCTATTGAGAACTATTAACTGAAATAATCAGTCAACAACACTCAAGAAGAAATTCACAAAAATGTTATTGATTATCAAATCAGTAAATCCAATAGTTAAACAATAATATGAAAAAATAGTTCACAACACATTACCATTCAATAAATCAGTTTTACAAGACAGATTTCTGAGTAAATAGTTACTCAGAAATCAGAAATCAATTCATAAGAACATAGATACATAATAACAACATTGAGTCTCCAACAGTCCTTTATATTTCTTGAACTTTTGCTTTCAAAGCTAAAGCCACAATAGTGCAAACTTTGCCCATCATGCATAATTCAAGCTACAAAAGAGAATCCTCAATAATCCCCAGATCTGAGATTTTCCCTCCTCCCTCCTACAATTCTAAATTCCTATTACAAAAGTGCTTTTAGAAGTCCAAAGTGCAGAGGAGAGAAACCCTTTATTCCATTCTAGAATCTATTATTTATAATATTTGCAAAGGAATTCTTGAGAGGAAAGTTTGTTAAAGAGAAATATGCCCAATTCAATTTTTTTGCTCAAAATTCCAATCTTTAATTGCTGTAGCATTCTCATTGATTGAGATATTTTTCTCCATATCTCTTCTACTGTTTTCCTGCAAGAAGAAATCAAAATAAATTAAAATGCAACAATAAAATCAAAATGTCATTTCTGGCATGTAAAACAAATCCAATCAAATACAATTAAATAAATAATTGAAAATAAAATGTAAGCTTTCTATTGATGCCTAAGATGGTTTAGTTGGCCAAGGATATCATTGACTAATGGATCTGCATTGAGAAGAGGCTTGGACAAATGAAAATGCAGAAAATAAAACTAAGAAAATTAATTTTATTTTAGAAATTCTGAGCTTGTTTTTTTGCCTAATTTTTGACCCAATAAATAACCAAAACTGTTACTGAAACCTCCTTAGAAATGTTTTCCTTGATTTTATCTTTCCAATAAGCCATCTTGGACCTCATTTGGCCAGGTAAGACTCAATCTATGAGCTTCCAAAGTAGATGAGTTAATTTTGGCACAAATCTAGAAATTCTGTTATTGGTCTAAAAATCAAAATATTAATTAAAAATTTGATCCTAAATTAGAATTTTAATTATTTAATAATTATTTCTAATTTGAATGTTAATCATAAATTAAACTAATTATTTAATAAACTGTTATTAATATAACTAACTATTATAATTAACTATTTATAAACTAACTAATATTAATCTAAATTATTAAATTTTAACTTAATTAATTTAATTAAATTTTATATTTAAATTAATTAATATAAAATTTATTATTTAAATTAATAGATATTAAATCTAATATTCAATTAACACTATTTACTATATTATAACTACCTTACCCTATTTCACTTATTCCACTCTACTCACGTATGAGTGAGGTTTGAAAAGAATTAAAACCAAAAACGAAAGTTTCATTTAACCTATGCCTTTTGACTTTTCTCAATCAGTGATCGGTGTGAGGGAAGGATGCGATCGGGGGTTTATAAAGGTGTGTTCTGATTAGAACCCCCGATCTGATCTGAGGTCCCGATGCAATCAAAAGAAATTTTTTATTATTTATTTGTATTCTATATGTATTTTTATTATTTATTTGTATTATATATGTTTTATGTGTTAAATGTTAATTTAATTTAATTAATTATATTTATTATGTTAATTAATTTAATATTTAACATTAAACATTAATTTTTTATTTTGTTTTATTTTATGAGTTTTAGTTTTTAAACTATAGCCACTTTGATATTTTGGGTTTCCGAGATGAGTAATCAATTTTGGAAATTGAAGTAAATTTCTAAAATCCCGATATTTTATGATTTGGTTGTATGAGTAAAAAATGAAAAATGTTAGTAAGAACTAACTAGTGGTTAATATTTAAAATGAATATATTATTGGATTAATCTATTTACAAAAAAAGTATATTGTACATTTTGCGCATTTTTGACCGAAACGACATAAATTATTAGAATTCAAAGGGGTGTCTTTTACAAACTAGCTAACCAAATGAGGCAAAACAAGCATGAATGGGAAGCTTATAAGAAATTGATTTTAACAAAGCAATCAAAACAAGAATCCAAAGAAAATGAAAAATTAACAAAAGCATAAGATAATCAACTAAATAAAAATCCTAGAAGGTGTTTAGCCAAAATATTATAGAAAGGGTCCCCATTATTTCAGGTGAACAAGTCAAAAATGGGGGGTTATGTTTTACCTCAACAGTACCATGCATTCACAAACCAACTAGGAAATCACACATGCAACCTATTACCTACAAGTATTCCTGTTGAAGTTTCCTGATCCAACTTTTCCTCACTTTTCCATTTCTTTCCTAATCCTTCCTTTGCTTTCTTTCCTTAATGCTAGAGTTCTCTAAGAATTCTCTAAGCGTCCAAGAGTATGAGAGAATAGAGAGAGCTCCAAAACCGAACTGACAAACAGGTTGAACTAACAAAAGCTACAACTTGATCCTGATAAGCCCTTTAATCATTGAGGCCTCTATGTTCTTCAATTTCAACTATTTTCCTTCAATTTCCTCCTCATGAAAATCTTATGACCTTTCACCTCCCTTTTTCTCTAATTCTCCTTTATTTTCATAAATAAAATGTGAATTATTGCCTCTTTTAATTTTCAAAACCTTTTCCAATGCCTTTCCCAATATCCCTTAGTCATAATAAACCAAATGAACACCCACTAGGATGCTTTTCCCTACGTTTAGCTTGGAATACATGTCCCATGACCTTGGTTTCTTTTTTCATTTATTAACCTTTATACATGAACTTTTAGCCCAACATTGTTACTAACCCCTCCCCCTTAGGGGAACAACATCCTCGGTGTTTTATGACACCTATGACTAGCAAGGCCATTGAAAACCAAAACATGTTTACCGTGGAGCTTTATAACTTAGCTCGATGCAATTTTTACAATGAACATCTTACTGAAAAGCAAAACCAACATCAAAAAAATGAAAACATGACAACCATACTACTTATTGGAGCTATATAACGCAACTCATTTTGATATTTACAACAACCATACCTAAATATGTACATATACCAAAAATATTTTTCCTCAACCGACAAACAATGAAGGATACATAGCCTGCATCTGATTAGTTCTTTCCTATGTAGCTTCATCGGGCCCAAAGTGCTTTCACTACACTTTAACTTGCTCGATTCCAAAGCATGAGTTGTGTCCGTTGCAAAATGCATAGAGGTTCCTACTGGAATTCTCCTTTTATATCCACATGCAATACAAACTAATCAATCACATGATCAACATCTTTCATATATCTTGTAAGTAATGAAACATGGAAAAAATCATGGAATTTCACTGTTGAAGGCAGTACAAGTCTGTAGGCTACTAGTCCAATCCTCTTAAGGATCTCGAAAGGCCAACAATATTGAGGTGCCAACTTGGCACATGATCCAATCCTTAAGGATCTCCTATTGGGCTTGATTCACAAGTACACATACTCCCCAACTTGAAACTCTTTAAATGTCATGTCTTGATCTTTATAACTCTTATATCTATGATATGTTTCATTTAAATTCTTCTTGATAACTTGCATTTCCTGTTCCATTTCTACCAACATGTCCAGTCCTATAAGTACCATGTTCATTGGACCACCCTAGTTGATATGAGTATTATAACTCTGCCCATAGTGTCCCTAAATTAACTCATCCTTGATGACTCCTAATACCCATTCTTGTAAGAAAACTCAAGGAGTGGAAAATACTCCTCTCACCTCCTCTACTAATGCATAACATACATTCTTAACATGTCATCCAAAATCCAGGTGGCCCTATCTACCTGTCCAACTATCTATGAATGATAAGTTGCACCAAAGGCCAACTCTATACCTAAACTTGAAAATAAATCCTTCCAAAACTTGGAAGTGAACTTAGCATCTCTATATGATAGAATCATCCTAGGGATACCATGTAATCCTAGTATCTCCTTTAGGAAGACCTATGTTACCTCAGTAGATGAATAAGTAGACTTAACTAGAATAAAATGAGCTACCTATCTCCTTGATGAAGACCTGTGTTACCACAGTAGATGAATAAGTAGACTTAACTAGAATAAAATGAGCTACCTTAGTCAACCTATCAAAAACAACCATGATGGAATCATGCTTTCTAGATGTTCTCGACAAACTTGTGATGAAATCCATATAAATGACCTCCCATTTCCACTCCGGAAACATAATTGGTTGTAGTAAACCACATGGATGCTTACACCCTGCTTTTACCTATTGACAATCCAAACACCTTGTGATGAACTCAACTACGTCTTTCTTCAAATTGAGACAATAGTAGAACTTATGAACTACTCTCAATGTCTTTTGATATCCTGAAAGACATGAATATGGTTAACACGAAATTCCTTTATGATAAGCTTCTTGATTTCACTATTGTCTGTCACATAGATCATATCCCTAAATCTCACGAAATTGTTTATTGTGAGATGATAGTCCACATCCTATTCACATGTACACTTTTGTTATAACATGTGCCTAAGATCCTTATACCTACCATCCTACTTTCTTTCCTGGAATTTCGAATCTTGTAAATTTGTCCCATATGAGATCATAATTTCTATGTGATTTACCTGCACTTTTATTCTAAGAGCATCTGCAACCCTATTCTCCTTACCCTTAATGTACCTGATCTTGAAACTCACTAACACTCACTGAAGTCAAAATGAGTTGGCATCTCTATTTGATACAATCTTCCTAGGAATACCATGCAATCTCACTATCTCTCTGGTTGTGCTACCTCACTAGCTGAATAAGTAGACTTAATGGGAATAAAATGAGCTACCTTAGTTAACCTTTCAACCACAACCATGATGAAATCATGTTGTCTAAATGTTATCAGCAAACTTGTGATGAAATCCACAGAAATGACCTCCCATTTCCACTCCGAAATCAAAATTAGATGTAGTAAACCACTTGGATTCTTACAATTTACTTTTACCTATTGACAATCCAAACACCTTGCGATGAACTGAACTACCTCTTTGTTTAGATTCAACCAATAGTAGAATTTTTTGTTGAAAAGTGTGCAACAAGAAATGCTAAATTAGAAAGTGCTAAAAATAGAACTGCTAAAAATAGCACTTCTAAAAATAGCAGTTTGGCCAATTGAGCATTTTGGTCACCTTGGGTGAAAGGTGAAATTGCTAAAAATAACATCTTCTAAAAATAGCATTTCTCAGTCCCTTCCTATTTATAGCAATCCCTAGTCTATCTCTAGGAAGTAAATTCGAATTTGGTCTTACTAGTAGTTTGGAATATTAATTGATTAATTCTGCATGAGTTAATTAGTTAAGGAAAAGCAAACTTGAAGTCTTTGTGAGAACATGCAATTATTTCTCCACTAATTGGGGAATGTGTCCTTGATTTGCTCAACTGATAGAGGACTTAAGGACGAGTTCTATATTGATAGGATCAGTTGAATTATTTAACTTAGTCAACTTCAGTTATATTAATTTAACAAGTTGTTAAATTAATGAGATATAGTTTGTAGATGCTTGCATGCATGTGAAAACTATTATTTTCAGATAACTATGTATTCAGTCATGGATAATTGATGCATGTCAGTTCTGTTAGAGACCCAGTTGAGATCAGATGTGGGACAATGTACTATATGTTGGATGAATATTTTTCCTGTAAAGGAAGCTCATCCATGATGAGGATTTATCTCCTTCACGTTTGTGCAGTTATTTCAGAGGTCAGTGTTGTGTGTGAGGTGAGAATCACATAGGAAAAATGAGGAGTTATTTCCAATAAATAAGAGATAATCCTAATTAAATGGATATGTTCTTTATATGGCAAAGGAATATGTAGGATTGAAACCAAATCTTATAGATAGCCCCAAAAAATGGCGTAGACCGTAGAGTAAAGTCTCTAGAGTGAGTTAAAGGAGAGAGATATACAAGAACAAAGTTAAGAAATATTTCTTAAATTAATTTTTTATGAATGAATTGGTAAGTGGAAAGAGAAACTATTGAAGACCTTCTTGCAACGCCAAATGTAGCTATCATGCTAGGCATAGAGGCATGAACACTAGTTTTAATTAAATTGAGAAAATGCAATAGTGTATTGCAATATATTAAACTTGAGCTGGCTTATCTGCACCTTACTTAGGAACTTTCAAATATTGGTGGAGTGATGACGACTTTACTCCTTTCTATCAAGAGAATAGAAACATCTGGCCAGCCTTCTAAATATTCACTATAAGTTGTTTGAATAGAAAGGAATACATAATATTCCACATGCAATCCTTATCGTGCATTGCCACTCATATGATTTGTAAATAATAAAAAATACTTTATGATCTCTTTTAAATAAGTAAGGCAATTTAACTAGTTGTTGTTTCAAATATATACAAGGGACATCCATTCATGAATACTCACTCAATCTAGTAACGAGAGAACTAGCACCACCAAAGGTGAAAGGATTATAAATAGGGCTTATCAAAAGGCATGCAATGAGTAGAGGGTTGCAGGAGCCTCTCAGAAATAAATGAGTCATTATTAGTCATTAATGGATAAATTACTAGATGTCAAGAATATAGTGTCCCCCCACCTAAATCCAAAGTTGACTTGTAAATAATAAACAATACTTTAGGATCTCTTTTAAATAAGTAAGGCAACTTAACTAGTTGTCTCAAATATATTCAAGGAACATCCATTCATGAATACTCACTCAATCTGGTAACAAAAGAACTAGCACCACCAAAGACCAAAGGAGTATCAATAAGGCTTATCAAAACGCATGCAATGAATAGAGGATTGTAGGAGCCTCTTAGAAATAAATGAGTTATTATTACTCATCCAAAAATAAATTACTAGATGTCAAGAATATAGTGTCCCCCGACCTAAATCCAAAGTTGACTATGTAAATGGTTTATTCAAATCTCCAAAAGATTGTCACAAGACAAATGATGGAACACTATTTGAAAAAAAGAATGAGACCTCGTAGAACCATATGTGGCAATACATGAAAGAAGAAAAATGAGGAGTTGTTTCCACTAAATAAGAGATAATGCTAATTAAATGTAGGGGTTCTCTATATGGTAAAGGAATATGTAGGATTGAAACCCAATCTTATAGATAGGAAAAAAACCTGGCGTAGACCCTAGAGTAAAGTCTCTAGAGTGAGTTAAAGGATGGAGATATACAAGAGAAAAGTTGAGAAATATTTATTAAATTAAATGTTTATGAATGAATTGGTAAGTGGAAGGAGAAATTATTGAAGACTTTTTTGCAACATCAAATGTAGGTATCATTCTTGGCGTAGAGGCATGAACACTACTTTTAATTAAATTGAGAAAATGCAATATTGTAATGCAATAGATTAAAGTTGAGCTCACCTATCCAGACCTTGCTTAGGAACTTACAAATATTGGTGGAGTGATGACGATTTTACTCATTTCTATCAAGAGAATATAAACTTTCGGCCAACCTTCTAAATATTCACTATAAGGTGTTTGAATATAAAGGAATACATAATATTTGGCATGCAATCCTTATCATACATTGCTACTGATATGACTTGTAAATAATAAACAATACCTTATGATCCTTTTTAAATAAGTAAGGAAACTTAACTAGTTGTTTCAAATATATAGAAGTGACATCCACTCATGAATACTCACTCAATCTAGTAACAAGATAACTACCACCAGCAAAGGCAAAAGTATTATCAATAGGGATTATCAAAAGGCATGCAATGAATAGAGGGTTGCAAGAGCCTCTCAAAAATAAATGAGTCATTATTAGTCATCAATGGATAAATTACTAGATATCAAGAATATAGTGTCCCCCCACCTAAATCCAAAGTTGACGATGGAAATGGTTTATTAGAATCTCCAAAAGATTGTCACAAGACAAATGATGGAGTGATATTTGAAAAACGAATAAGACCTTGTAGAACCATATGTGGCAATACATGAAAAAATAAAAATGAGGAGTTGTTTCCACAAAATAAGAGATAACCGTAATTAAATGTAGAGGTTCTCTATATGGCAAAGGAATATGTAGGATTGAAACCAAATCTTATAGATAGGCCAAAAAAATGGTGTATACCCTAGAGTAAAGTCTCTAGAGTGGGTTAAAGGAGGGAGCTATACAAGAACAAAGCTAATAAATATTTCTTAAATTAAATTGTTATGAATGAATTGCGAAGTGGAAGGAGAAACTATTGAAGACCTCCTTGCAACACCAAATGTATCTATCATTCTAAGCATAGAGACATGAACACTAGTTTTAAGTAAATTGAGAAAATGATATGCCATGTTTGAGGCCAATAGAAACTACACTGGATGAGCATGACGAATGGAACTTGCATAGAGAAATGGTCTACCTAAGGCACTAAATGGTAAAGAAGAAAGTGTGTAGAAGTCCAAAACTAAAATGAAGAAAATGAGGTTGAGGTGGTCATTCATTTTAGTAGAACTTGATAGCTATGCAAAAAGGTATTGTAGAAAAGTAGAATGGTAATGGGAAAGTTACATATAAAGTTGAAGTTGTAGTTGTGTGAAATAAAGGGTGTGAAGTACCATTGGTTACTTCTAAAATAATGAGAGGGAGAGACATGATTGTATTTTTGTTCACTTTGGGAGTCTAATGGTTTTCTTGTTCAAATAAAAAAAATTTCTTGAGTGTTTGTGACCTACTATAAATGATGCTTCAACCTATGGAATAGTGTTAGGGTTTCTTGATTGGGGGTCCATCATTGTAATAGATGAAGTTGTGGTCGACATAATGGAAAGGGGGATAAAGGATCCAATATAAACAAAATCTAGTGAGGTGGGTAGTAGTGTAACATATAAGCGGCCACATGGACATGGTTGAGAATAGTAGAGATGCGACAATACCTTACGAGTGGGAAGGGATTATATATTATGATCAAATTATTTGAGTTATGCAATAAAAACATTGATAATTGATTATCAATATCCATGTCATATGACTTACATTATGATGTTTTTTTCCTTACTACACCACAAAGAACTTTATATATCACAATCTGAGGGAGATATATGACTCGATTCATGTTCAATATGGATTTGACATGTGACATCAAAACCAAATATTAATAACAAGAAAATATTTTAATCTTCATCTTCATTGAAATAGTTATTTCCTTTTCCAAGGAATACTGTCTATAAATTTGATTTATGATGAACAGAAGTTACATTAGCATATTCCTAAGGGAATTCCTATGGTCAATTGCCCGAGCGGAAAAAAAAAATGGCTACTAGAGATATAAAATACATTACGTTTTTTTCATCTTTCCTTCCTAATAAAAAAACAAATAAAAAATATGTTTCTAGAAATTGTCTCTAGATTGTGCATAGATGGTGTCTCAAAACTCTTGAACCAAAATAAGAATTGTGTGATTTACCAAAATAAAAATTAGAAAATAAAGTACACCTACAATATCATCATCAAGTAGATAGATACTTGAGAATGATGACGAAAAAGAATCTTTATTTATCTCCAAGGGTTAAGAAAATTTGTAAGTGTTGGCCCTCCTGCTCTTCAGTGACCTTCCCTATTGCACTATCCAAGACCATGGTAGCTTTAGAGAGTTTGCCCATGAGTGTGTGCCTTTTCCAATAGATGTGGTCAAAGGTGATCTGGGAAAACATAGGAATTTTTTGTAAGATATTTTCATAAAGAGGCATAAGTGTGAAATTTCTCAAATGGGCATGTCTAATGACCCAATTTATAACCACCTATGATTCCCCATATAAAATAAGAGAGTGTATTAAAAAATGGATGGAAAATTAAATATTGAGATAAAGAGGAAAGAGTTTAGCATAATTATTTATGACATGTCCATTTTTTGTAGATAAAGAGAAAGAGTGTGAATTGTGTAGGTAGATGATGCCTCCTACCCTACCTAAGGAGGGAATGGTTTGAAGAAATCCATCAAAGAAATCCCATGGAAAATATTGTTTAATAACTATGTACAAAGAAGAAATAGAAGAATCACATTTATGTTTGGAGATCAGAGAGTTTTGCAAAGCTAGATTGTGTAAATCTATTCTAAGGAAGAAGGAACATTGGTTTTCAAAAACTACTTTGTTCTTCTCACACCATATGCCCCATGCCACCACCAATGGGATATCCTTGTGAAGGGAATTTTGTTTAGTAGATATTCGGTTTTTAAAATGATCTTCAATTGTCGATCCTTGCAAGATGTATAAGCACCATTCTAGATTCTTTATTTATTTCCATGTCATCTAAGTGAAAGGACACATTATGAATAGGTGGGAGACTGATTCAGATGTTGAAAGATCTACGGGACATTTGTATGGTCCAGATAATGATTTGTTTTGGAGTATATCCCATGTTGGAGCCTCATTTCTTCTAACCACCCCTTCCATATTTACCCAGTTTCACTGGACTGCAAAGGTAAACATGAGATAAAGAGCTACTATGACCCGACCTAACCTCCTAGGTCCGACTAAGGAAGTGGGGTCGACACCTGACAACCAAATGACATCTCAACACATCCTGCTAGGTCTACAACTCACTCAAAGGTTGAGAAACCACCCCAAGTAGCCAAATCCTAAGTTGGATCATGTTTTCCTTGCCCTAATCCCTCAACCACTCGCACAACAAGGCACACATGCAGTTGGGAGCCTCCTGCCACATGCATAAGCTTGCATCATAGTGGTTGCTACCCAAAGTGTCTAGCTCAAGGCATGTAGTCTCAAATTCTCAGCCTAATTTCCATGAAAAACTCTAGACCACTACCCAAAACTCAGTGAGAGTTTCGAGAATCCTTTCTAACATCATAACAAAGTCATTCAATCAAACTTGAATAATTTTTTTTAACCTAGCCTAGCTTGACCATGATAGCCATTTCATCAAACATATTGAGAACATGTAATCAATAGGTCTTGAATGAATATTTGAACATAGGGGTTGGATATTTATTTGAGAATAATCAAGAATTTCTAGTGCCCTCTCATAAAATCTACAATCACATTTTTAAGCTCATGCATCATCAACCATTCATCAATTAATCAAACATTTCAAGAGCCATTACTAGAACTTTTTATGAAACTATGCTTATAACCAACATATAACCATAATAATAACCATGATATAACAACCATAAATTCCACATAATAACAAGTACAATTAATCATAAAACATAAGAGGAATAAATATTTTATTAACATATGCAAAAGCCAACCATGTCAGGGACTTCCATGTACCACCCAACCATAAATTGAGCATAATAAAACCTTTCTTTTAGCCAATCATCCCCATGCCATATTCTAAGTATGAATGTGGGACTAAAAAAAAACAACTAAGGATTCTTGAATATTAAACAACCTCCACCCTGAAGATTTATTATAATCCCACTAAAACAGTCAAGGGATTCTTAGGCTAAATGATCACATACACAACCAGGATTTATCTCAATCCCTCCAAAACCAATCAAGTGATTCCTAGACCCAATGAACAACTACAAAACCAAGCTTTCCCACAATCTTGCCAACATTGGTCAGGGGATCACTAGGCCCAATAGAAGAACATACCATACCAAGATTTACCGCAATCCTACCAAAATTGGTCAATCAATCACTAGGTCTTAAATAAGATTAGATGGCTCTGAATATTATAACCAATACCTTCAATAATTTTCTCGCCTCCACCCTCATGATTTACTGCAATCCAGTCAAAATCGGTCCATGGATTCCTAGGTCTTCGGGAATTTTCCTGAGACCACCTCACCCAGTTGCAAAACCATCTCACAATAAAAATCTCAACCAAATGAAGAACCCCATCAAACCATGACTATCTGAAAATGGCAAGGCAAGACTAAAACCACTGTGACACCTAGAAAACACATGTCAATGACAACAAGAGAACTAATATATTCACGCATGTACCTGTTTATGCCTCAAAAATCACTGCAACAACAATGGGGAATAACTACCTAGTCCGGACCTTAAAGTAGCTCCTTTTTCATTTAGTTTGATGGCTCTGACTGGTTTAATTAGGTCCAGTTAACTTCTCCCTATTGTTATTGGTTTATAATATATCTTTCACTACCAATAGTTAAGGATATCATATCACTTCTTCTTTTTTATCAGATAAGAGAATGACCTTTAAACTGATTCAGGCTTAGCCAAGCCACAACTAAAATTTTGCCTCTTTGAGAAGAGGACTTAAAAGAATGTAGAAATTATTCTAAATGCAAACTTTTTCTATAATGCAAGCAGAAAGAAACTAATTTTAATCTTATCTTAATTAGGCAGATATAGATCTAACCCAACCAAGAGCAAGATATTTAAAGTATTGGGATTTAAATATGTCTTGTTTATAATGAATATCAAGTTAATAAAGTAGTTCAATTAACAGACATTATGGATGCCAAGACACATCCATTGAGACCTATTAACTGAAATAATCAGTCAACAACACTCAGGAAGAAATTCACAAAATGGTTATTGATTGTCAAATCAATAAATTCAATAATCAAACAATAATATGCAGAAATAGTTCACAACCATTCAATAAATCAGTTTTATAAGACATATTTTTGAGTAAATAGTTATTCAGAAATCAGAAATTTATTCATAAGAACAAACATATATAATAACAACATTGAGACAAATTACCCATACTGAGAAAAGTGCACAAACATGAAGAAAATGACACATTCCTATTATCATAGAAATGAAACTGATATTTGAAACAGTAGTATTAGAAATACCAATTTATTGCATCTATTTCTTTGACCCTGGTCCCCAACAGTCCTTTATATTACTTGAACTTCTGCTTTCAAAGAGAAAGCCACAATAGTGAAAACTTTGCCCATCATGCATAATTCAAGATACAAAAGAAAAATCCTCAATAATCCCCATATTTGATATTTTCTCTCCTCCCTCCTACAATTTTAAATTCCTATTACAAAAGTGCTTTTATAAGTCCAAAATTGCAGAGGAGAGCAGTCTATTATTCCATTCTGCAATTTGTTATTTATAATATTTGCAAAAGAATCCTTGAGAGGAAATTTTGTTGAAGATAAATCTGCCCAAACCAATTTTATTTGCTTAGAATTCCAATCTTTAATTGCTGGAGCATTCTCATCGATTGAGATATTTTCCTCCATATCTCTTCTATTGTTTTCCTACAAGAAGAAATCAAAATAAATTAAAATGCAACAATAAAATCAAAATATCATTTCTGGCATGTAAAACAAATCCAATCAAATACAATTAAATAAATAATTGGAAATAAAATGTAAGATTTATATTGATGCCTGGGATGGTCTAATTGGCCAAGGATATCATTGACGAATGGATTTTCATTGAGAAGAGGCTTGGACAAATGAAAATGCAGAAAATAAAACAAAGAAAATTGATTTTATCTTAGAAATTCGGAGCTTGATCTTCCGCCTAATTTTTGACCCAATAAATGACCAAATCTATTAGTGAAACCTCCTCAAAAATGTTCTCTTTGATTTTATCTTTCCAATGGGTCGTCCTCGACCTCATTTGGCCAAACAAAACTCAATCTATAAGCTTCCAAAGTAGATGAGCTAATTTTGGCACAAATCTACAAATTCTATTGTTGGGTTACAAATTAGAATTTTAATTAAAAAATTAATCCTAAATTTGAATTCTAATTATTTAATAATTAATTCTAATTTGATTGTTAATCATAAATTAAACTAATTATTTAATAAACTATTATTAATCTAACTAACTATTATAATTATTTATTTATTTACTAATTAATATTAATCTAAATAATTGCCCACGGGGCTTTGGATTGACGGTGAATGGGTGTGTTGTTAAGGCACTCCTTGCAATAGGTCATCTGTTCAAATCCCCCATGGGTACTTAGGTTAGTCTTAACGTAGAAAAAAAAAAATTAATCTAAATAATTAAATTTTATATTTAAATTAATTAATATAAAATTTTATATTTAAATTAATAAATATTAAATCTAATGTTCAATTAACACTACTTACTATTTTATAACTACCTTACCCCATTTCACTTATTCCACTCCGCTCACGTATGAATGAGTTTTGAAAACAATTCAAATGAAAGTTTAATATAACCCATGCCTTTTAACTTTTCTCGATCGTCATTGGGGAAGTATGCGATCGGCGGTTTATAAAGGTCTGTTCTGATTAGAACTTTTGATACGATCTGAGGTCACGATGCGATCGAAAGAAAATTTTATTATTTATTTGTTATTATATATGCTTTATGAGTTAAATGTTAATTTAATTAATTTAATTATATTTATTATATTAATTAATTTAATTAATTTAATATTTAACATTAAACTTTAATTTTTTATTTTATTTTTTTTAGTTTTTAAATTATAGTCATTTCGATATTCTTGGTTTTGAGATCAGTAATCAATTTTGGAAATTGGAGTAAATTTCTAAAATCCCAATGTTTTATGATTTGGCTCTATGAGTAAAAAAATGAAAAATGTTAGTAAGAACTAACTAGGGGTTAATATTTAAAATAAATGTATTATTGGATTAATTTATTTACAAAAAAGAGATATTGTACATTTTGCGCATTTTTGACCGAGACGACATAAATGATTGGACTTCAAAGGAGTGCCATTTACAAACTAGTTCACCAAATGACGTGAAACAAGTGTCAATGGGAAGCTTATAAAAAATCAATCTTAATAAAGAAATAAAAACAAGAATCCAAAGAAAATGAAAAATTAATAAAAACGTAGGGTAATCAACTAAATAAAATCCTAAAAGGTGTGTAGCCAAAATTTTATACAAAGGGTCTCCATTATTTGAGGTGAACAAGTCAAAATGGAAGGGTTGTGTTTTACCTCAACAATGGTGACACAAAAGAGAAGAACCAGTTATCCCCCTCTCCTTACTCTACTTGACTAAGTTGACAAGGGTTAACTGAAAATAGAAAACCAATTAGAGTAGGCAATACTAGTTAAGAGTGCAAGCATCATGGTTCCACCGTGATTTTCTCTTAAGGGAACATATTTTCCATCAGGGTATCATCGACTAAAAGAAACAAAATATTATCATAAAGAGAGGGAATAGAAATATAACCAAGTGTTGATAGTTTTACAAGTTCCTCTTGGATTTCACCATGCTTGTCTCAAGAAGCCAAGGACAATTTCATGTAGAAACTATCCTATGGGTGCAGAAGCAAACAAGCCAAGGAAAGAAGTAAGAAAAAAGAAAAACAAAGGAAACAAAACAAGAAAGAAAACACTACTACTCATAAGCTAAGCAGAGCATGGGCCAACTCACGTGAAGTGATATTTCCAATGCAGCCACTGGTGCATTGGTTGACCCATGTAGGCAAAAACATGATTGAAAAGAAATATATTCAAGCATACCAATAGACAAGAAAGATAAAACAATGCAAACTAAAATGTTTGAAGCTTGAATTCATCCACAGAAAGATAAATCTTGAAAGCACATGAAAGGCACTTTCCAGATGTATCATGGTGTCCTATCAATTTTCACATGGAAGACAAGCACGTACGCACCTTCAGACATGAGAAACAAGAAAACATAAAGAAAGAAGAATATTTTCACTTCGCAACAGTGCTTGCTATGTATGACTTCTATAATGCATTAACAATATGATTGTATGATTTTGGTGGAGGTTGTGAAAAATGTGATATGGATTCATCTTAAATGTGAACAAGAGAGTGGTGAGGAGCTTGGAGAGATTCAAAAAGTTTCTGATCGGAAGTAGAAATAACCTCAAGGATATGAGAACCTGACATAACCATTAGATCGGGCTAAAGTTTCTTGACAACTTGAGGGGTTTACACTTCATCAGAAGATGAGTCATCGAATACCAGTGGTTTGGAAAGATCAATAGAAAGTGAATTAGAATTGTGATTAGATGAGTGAGTGAAAATATCATGACAACCACAATAAGAAAATTCGAGATGAACAATGGCATCCACATGATTTGACGAATCATGTAGAAGGAGAAATGAAAAAAAAAGAAATTTCAACCTCTATGTTTTCAGAAATGTAAGATGAGAGGTTGGGTGGATCCGAGGGGAAATATTTTTCCTCTTTGTAATCAAATGAAACACTGACATTCTATGTGTTTTTTGAACGATCGGAAGTGGAAACATCGAGAGATGAATTTTCACAATGTGGAACATAAATGGAAGAATCGTGGAAGATGTTAGGATAAAGCAGATGAGGTGTAGAAGAAAGCAATTCATCCTTCACCAGAGATTATTATTGAGGCTCCCACACATACTCATCAAAAATATTAGCACAGGTTGGTTGTTCAACAACAAATCTATCCACAACCTGATCCTCATGAACATCACAACTAGAATCTGGAATGGATGAACACAACACACCAAACTCCAGAGGATCAAAGGAACTAAAGGATCAAGGCTGGGTGGATGAGATGACATGACAACCATCAGGCTTGTAGTCCAAATCTACACAGAAATCTAGAGTAGGTGGAGTAGGATAAGATGGTGATAGATCAATAGGTGGGTTCACAACTTCTCCCACCTCATCCTACAGAGCTAAAGTTTCTTGATTAAAAGGGGATGGAGGGTCACTTGGGAAATAAACTTCATCCATCTCAAATTCTAAAGTTTTAACACTCAGGTATTGTTGGGAGAGAGTTGGAAGTTTCTAACTTGTGTCAATTTTTAGAAATGTAAACAAGATATTGAAATGTTCCCTCCAAAAATTTCTAGTCAACTTAACGTGCCCTTTGAATGTGAAGGTGAAAAACCCACAAGTGATGTCATCCAAGGGGACATCATGCTTGTGACAAAATCCAGCAAAGGAAATTGCGTGCCTGAATAGGGGTGTTCCATTATAGTGAGTGAATTTGTATTTGGACAAGTCATCTACGACATCCACCAACTAATCAAAATCAACAGTGTGATAAAAACATGTCGGGGTTTTGGTTAGGACATAAGACATGAATGATGTGCAGAAATTCAAAATAGACTTCAAGGGCTTAGCTTTTCATTTGACCCTCCTTCTAGCACCAGAAATGTTGATGGTGCTCGACTTGCCAACATTTAAGGGATCTGCTCAGTAAGAAGTCCCAACTAGACCTCAGACTATTTGGAGTAGGAGACCTAGTAGTGGGTGGTAATGTAATGCCTTGACCATGGTAGCGCACATAGATGAGTATGATAACTTTGGACTGAAGCAAGTGTGTGACCTTGTAGCTAGTCAAGTGAGATGCATGGGGGTTCTAACACATGAAGCAAAAAAGGAAATGTGCCCCTTAAAAGCTTATAATAGTACGTAGCTCGAAAGGAGCACACAAGTGGAATGACAACACAAGATAAATGCATAATAGTCCACAAATTGAAGTGACATGTTAATCCAACAACACACATTCAAAAGGATTCATACAATTGCATACAAATTAGTTCATAAGCAAATTCATAATTTAAACAACATACATTGCTAAAGAAACCAGAATAGTCCAACTACAATAACATCATATGCATGAAAGTGTGTTGGCTCTGTTATTATTATTATTATAAGTGAAAGTTATACCCATACATACACCATTGATGACCACTAGCCCAAATGGTGGAATTTTACAGTCAAGAAAACCTACTCCTCTAAAGAAGTATACTCGCTCTACGCTGTGGAGAAGCCAAGGCTCGTCACAATACTCTCAATCCTTTTCTAAGCTTAAGCCTAGCCAAAATCTTGGCTCCCAAAATCCCATTCTAAGAGTTATGAGGTTCTATTTATAACAAAGGGTGGGTGACTGTTGACATTCCCCTTTGTGACTCTTTGACTACCCTCATGACTCTTCAACTTCATTACAAATAACTAATTACATAATACGATGACTTTTCATATTCCACTAATAACACTTGGAATTTAACTTACAACATATTTACAAATAATATTGCATTTTTTGCATTTACCCATGTGAGACAAAATAGGCTAGAGACAACCTAACAAGAAAAAACACCATGACTCCGAAGTTTAGGGACAGACCAACTCAGTAACATCTTCTTGGTGCTTCTCTGTCATGTACTCATGCCAAGCTTTATGTTGTGAGATCATGTCCCAAAACTACTTGATGGTGTCTTTTTGATAGCAGACCCTTGCCTCCATAGCATCTGGGTTTATGGTCTTGGAACCTGTATGTAACTCATCCTGAAGAATGTGCAGCATGGTGTTGACCATGACACGACTACCAATGTTATTCTGCATGTTATGTGCGATAAGCTCCAAGTCATCCCTTGTGCCCTTTTTCCTTAGCTGCTACATGTAGCTGTCAATCTCTAGCCATAATTAGTTAGTGTGTTTAGCCTTGGTGAGGGAAACGATTGGAGGGATCCTATGTATTCTCACCATGACATCTAAAATCTTGTACAACCATGCATATGAGGCCTATATGTTGGCGACGAATGGGGCAAGCTTCTGAGAGTTCTCGATCAACATCTAGACCTTTGCCTTCTCTAGCTCTACCTAAGGCTTCATCATCTTTGGCAAGTGAAGTGGGGCACCTTTGTACCACATTTTCCACTATTGCACATGGGCGATGACAGCATGAACAACCCTAACAGTTTGGAAAAACTCTTTTCTTCGCTGTTGTAATCCATGCACATGAACAAATGCCTTATGCACGGTGACAAATCTATCATAGAGCTCTCTGAGTTGTTTGTCCTCTTTCCTAGACGCCTACACGTTATTTTCCACTTGTTCATTCTTGACCAAGAGGAACTGAACATTAGAGCTTATGTCTCCTGCAAAGGCCAAGGTGGCATCGGCAATCGCAGTTGGATTCTTTATGACATATCACACTATCATCCTTTCCTTCATGAATACAGGTGACGCCTGATCATTTGAAAAGTGTTTCCTCCACACCTGTACTATCTTCTTCTGCAACTCATTGAATGAAAGATAGTACACGTCCATAAGCAGATCATCATCAAGGAGAACAACCTCTCCTTACTCGCTTGGGACTAGTTCTGACACTGGAGGTAGACGAGATTGAGAGGTGACCTTGGATGCTCTTGTTATGAGGTCATTTTCTTCATTCTATGGCTCATTGCCCAACTCCATGTCTGTCACTTCGATAAATTGCTCAATCTGCTGAGGAAGCTCTCGATCTTGCATATGTTCACCTTATTCTTCGGTTTTCGGTTTTTCTGACTCGTCAACCTGTATGGGTGATATGAAA
>APFE031027068.1:0-16093 GCA_000404065.3 Pinus taeda | reverse complement strand
CAAGAAGTCAAAATAGTCATTGTCATAAGTTGCAGACCCCTTCGGGCACATTGTAACTTGTAAATAAAATTATTGTTGTCTTTAAAAGTGTCAAAATGCCCTCCAAGATCAAGTTGGCCTGGCAGATGGCAAGTTGGCCTAATTTGAGGAGTCGTCCACCTTTGAGAAGTCTATATAAAGGAGGAAAATTGACCTCCTTGGAGTACATTCATCTCTCACTCATAAAAGTGAAGGAAGTAGAGGAAGAAGGCAGCGAAGAAGGAAGAGGACAAAGAAGACTTGGTTTTGGGCTATTTCTCTCTCACATGTGCGAACGAAGGTTAGGGTTTATGAAGTAGATCTAGGATTTTCCTCTACAAGTTTGATCTTGAAGAAGAGAAGGCGAGAAAGTTAAATGAAGGTCACAAGAATCCATCCTCAAGCTCCAAAAGTCAGAAAAAGCCAAGCGAAGGTCTAAGGAAGTCCTGGGAGGCTAAAATAAGTTCACACATGTGGCAACAACAACTGCAGGAGGGCCAAAAATTTCAGGTCTGCAGTGGAGGCTGAAATTCTACAGTTGGAAGTCGAAGTTGTGCTACTGGAAGAGATTTGAATGGGTTTGACTTGAACAAGGAAAGCACATCATCTGGAAAGGTTGGACTTGGTCTTTGAGGGTATTGCTCTCTATGTTCTTGTTCTTCTTGTTTTTTGTAGTTGTTTGATGATAGACAAACATAATAATAATAATAAGTGAAGCGAATAAGTAAGATAAGTAAAAAGACATCACAATCAATTATCAAAGAAAGAGAAATCACTCTAATCATTTCCCTCTAGATTTCTCAACACCTATCTTCAGTGAGAACTTGACATTAGAATTGGATCGTCACTTCTCATAGGAAGAGAGATCTTAGAAGGGGAAGGAAAAGGGGACTTCCATTGAGGATTGCTAAAGGCTCATTGTTCATAGCATCTTCCTTTGTGTCTCTTTGTAGACCTATTTGTCATCAGTTCATTGGAAATAAATGATTCATGCTTCTCATTTCTTGATCATGTCCATTTCTATTTGTGTTTGTCTCTTAGTTAGCTAAGTTGCATTGTATTTTCATGAATATTTACATTATGCTTCGTTTGTTTATAAATTTTAAATTAATCTATAAATACACTATATTTTCAAAATAAATATATAAAATGATGAAAAATAATCAATTAAAAATAATACATATGTTTATTTATATTATTTTATATATTTCTAAATTAAATATTTTTTAAAGTTATTAGAAACTTACCTAAGTAAATGCCTTAAAGATATTTGATTATAAATTTATTAAACAAGATTTAATTTGTTTTGTTGACCATTTTGTAACACATTATCTGCATATAAAATTAAAATATATAACTGTAGTTAAAATAAAAAGCTAAAATATATCATATTTGATTTTCAATATAAAACAAAAGTACATAACTCTTCATCGAAAAACAATGCTTCTAGATCAGGTGTACATAATACTTGTTATAATTTAATCTTTATTTAAATTAAAATTATATTCAATTGTGTTAATTATAACTTTCCCGAAACAAATTGGGAGAACTTTTTTGACGAGTGGAGTTGAATTTTGAATTTGAAAAAGTTGTTGAAGATATTTAGTTTTTATAAATTTCAAATATCCTTTGCCCTTTGGATTCTCGCTGTTCTGCGTGTGATAAAAAGCATTTCAATCACCTTCAACCGCTAAGTTAATTGATGAACAGAGATCCAAGGGATCCAAGGGTTACCACAGGATCCGACGGTGGAGAGATTTTGATCGTTAAAGCATTAAAGACGAACTTAGCTTTTGTATGCAATATATAATAACATATTTCCTCTCCCTGCACTGCATTCTCGGCTCTCTGTGCTCTCTCTCTCTCGATGTTGTTGTGTGGTCTTTGGAGCTCTCCTCTTTGTTTTTCGGTTTATCTTTATGTTGCCTTCTGTTTATATGGGTTTGGAATGTTGTTTTGTTTGCCTTTATGTTGCCTTCTCTTTGTTTTTCGGTTTATCTTTATGTTGCCTTCTGTTTATATGGGTTTGGAATGTTGTTTTGTTTGCCTTTATGTTGCCTTCTGTTTATGTGGAAATGTTGTTTCAATTATTGTTATGTGCATGTCGGTGGATGTTCGTCTATGAGAAAGAGACAGATAACTCTCAGCTGAAGAGACTTTGATGGCGTAGCATTCTGTGAATTCATGGAGCCTGGAAGTGATCTACATCAGCGGTGATTGTAAGTGTGGACTGGAATTAAATTTGATTTCAATTTAAGGAGGGAGGAAGATCAAGCTGAAGATACTTTGATGGCGTAGTATTCTGTGAATTTGTGTCAATAATATTGAAATATTGATTGTAAGTGTGGATTGGAATTAAATTTGATTTCAATCTAGAGAGGGAGGAAGATCAAGTAGGATATTATGTGGATTTGCAATATTACATCACATTAGTTATACTGATCTTTGCGTTTCTTTTCCTTTCTTTCTTTGATTGCAATTTGCCAATCAAGATCATACAAGGAAATAAGTTTTGAATTCGATCTTGTGATTTCCGACAGGCCAAACAGCTTACGATGGATGAAATAACTGGAATTGCTGTTGGATTTCCCTTGAAGTTTTACTTCAGGTACAATGTTTCCTCTGGCTTTGAGAAGTAATAGATCTGTTTATGTTTTCTTGGCTGTATAAACAATCCTTTTATGTTTTCTTGGCTGTATAAACAATCCTTTTATGTTTTCTTGCCTCTTGTTTCGAGAAAGAAAGAACATATCTATTTCAATTTAACGAGTGAGGAAGATCAAGCCAAATATATAGTTGTATTACATATTATATATTTATCTCTGCGTTTCTTTCCCTTTCTTACTTTGATTGCAATGGTTTCGAGAAAGAAAGAACATATCTATTTCAATTTAACGAGGGAGGAAGATCAAGCCAAATATATAGTTGTATTACATATTATATATTTATCTCTACGTTTCTTTCCCTTTCTTAATTTGATTGCAATTTGCCAAGATCTTGCAAGAAAAAAGTTTTGACTTCGATCCTGTGATTTCCGACAGGCCAAACAAGTTACGATGGAAGCAGGGGCTGCGATGGAACAATTGGAATTGGTGTTGGATTTCCCTTGATGTTCTACTTCAGGTACAATGTTTCCTCTGGCTTTGAGACGTAATAAGTTGGATTTCCCTTGATGTTCTAATTCAGGTACAATGTTTCCTCTGGCTTTGAGAAGTAATAGATTTGTTTATGTTTGCTTGGCTGTATCAGTATGTACAATCCTTTATGCGTTATTGCCTCTCTGGTTTCTAGAAAGAACGAACATATTTATTTACTTCCTGGTTTTTTTTGGTTTCAATAAATAAAGAAACAGATTAAATTTGTTGAAGTTTTCGGACTGTAAATGTAAATTAATTCGTCTGGTTCATATTCTTAGAAAGACGAAAAATGAATAAATGAAATCCATGTATCATGCCTATCTGTGTGCTTTGAATTTGAGCTGCCCTGTTTGCACCTCATTTCTTTCTCTCTGATCACTCTTGAAATCCTTCACTTTATAATTTTGATTATTTTACTTTTTTAAATCCCTAGCTCAAGGTATTCTGGAAAGAGAAAGAGAAATCGTAATCGATTCTTTACGTTTTCCCGCTTAGAAATAACCCTTCATGTTTTCTTTCGTTTCGTATGGTTAGATTCTTTACGTTTTCCCGCTTAGAAATAAGCCTTCATGTTTTCTTTCGTATGGTTTAGATTCTCTGAGTTCGAGAAAGGATGGATCACATTACTTTCATTTTTTTGGTTTTCTTTATTATTTTAATTTTTTTTTCCCAGAAAAATAGATAGTTTCAATTTGTCCATCCCGAGTTTGAGTTTTGAAGATGGGTTAAAAATAGTAATAGAATTTTTCTAATTTTATTTTAATATATTTGATAATTTTATTTTGGTTTTCCAATTATTTTTAAGCCAGTTGCTCATCATAAATTTTATTTCCCCATAATTGTAATGGTTTAAAACAGTTTTATACATGTTGCCAAATACATTAAGTTTAATTTCTATATAATAAGTTGGTCATATACAAATTTAGAATTTGGGTCATTCAATAATAAAGGAAGGGAGAAAATTATTCTTATGGATTATTTTCAAGAGTATCACCATATAAATAAAGTGTTTTTTTTCTAATTTCATTAACCGTATTTATGGTATAAAATAATCTATTCAATTTAACCAATTCTTATACTGGATTACTATTGAACACAATAATTTTTTTCTACAATATTAATATTTTTTTAAATTTCTCTTTACACATTAACTCATATAAATAAAGTGTTTTCTAATCTCATTAACAGTATTTGTGGTGTAAAATAATGTATTCAATTCAACCAATTCTTATACTGGATTACCATTGAACACAGTAATTTTTTATACAATATTAATATTTAAAAAAATAGACATTAAATTTCTATGAAATGTTTAGATTTCTCTACATTAAATGCCTTTTTGCTTCATATTTATTCCTTGTATTTTTTGCACAAAGGATATATATCTTTAATGTAGTTGATCCAACCAAAGTTGAGTTGGGCTTTTCAGAACATTTTGGATTCAATTACAGTTATATCTAAAAATTGTCACTTTTCTAGGGTTTTTCACCATAGATTTTTGTTTTGATGAAGACCCAGAAAAAATAAATAAATAAATATATTGACAACATAAATCTAAGAATTAGGATTATCTCAACATAAATCTAAGAATTAGGATTATCTGTGACCCTTTTTATTTAGTAATTACCATTGAATACAATTTCTTGATACCACTTTAAACATAATTATGTGAATCTTGATAATACAATTTCTTGATACCACTTTAAACATAATAATTATGTGGATCTTGATGCCAAACTGCAGAGACCTACCATCATATTTCACTTGCATTTCATTAGTTTATATGGTTGGTTTTTCATTAATAGTTTATATGTTTGATTTTATTTTAGTTG
The DNA here is from genome assembly GCA_000404065.3 of Pinus taeda. Classification (NCBI taxonomy): domain Eukaryota; kingdom Viridiplantae; phylum Streptophyta; class Pinopsida; order Pinales; family Pinaceae; genus Pinus; species Pinus taeda. The sequence goes on along the minus strand of APFE031027068.1, from coordinate 11,106 downwards.
TGAAGTCTTTTTTTGTAATTGTTGGATTTTATGTGAATTTTCTCATGTGATACATTCAAATGGCTTGAAGATCAAGATTTAATTGTGAAAGTGATGGTATAGCTTACAACCCTTTGTGTAGATTCTGTAGATGCATGTTTTTATTTAAACTTTTTGAAAAGTCTTTAAAAAAACCTAGTTTCTAATTTTAAAATATAATCTAAAGTATGGGTAGAAAACAAGGGAAAAAAACTAAATAAATTTCAAGTTAATTTGAAACCTTAACATTAAGTATCATAGAGGATTCTATAATAAAGCTTCACTAGGACAAACAGTTTCTCATTTTAAAATATATTCCAAGTAAAGCTTAACACATAAATATGTTGATCAAAACAAATCAAACTTACGACACACATAAATAAATTGATTAAAACAAATGCAACTTATGAGGAATGTAATGAAGGGTATATATATATGCAGCATTTACAATTTTTTTCTCAGTAACAATGAAATGGAATGTGTTACAATTTTTTGTTTTTATTTAATTTTATTATCATGTGAAATATAGAATATAAAGAAAATATAAAATCATTTCATTTTTAAAAAAATGTTTATATTTTGTTAGTTACTTTTTGTTTTAAAATATATTTATGTACTCTAGAATCATTATATATTATTTTTAAATGAAGAATCATTAAATATTTTTTGTTTTCTTTATATTAGATAATGTTGGAAATCCTTCCAGTAAATAAAAATCCTTCCAGTAAAAAATCTACAAAACATTTTCTTAATAATTTATGAGTACATAATATGTTTCAACTCCATTTATGAGTACATAATATGTTTCAACTCCAACTGGAAGGATGCTCCAACTTTCCCTAACATCACCCTGCCACCCTAAAGTGTTTTCATGCTACAACTTCAAGGTTACGTCAATCACCTGCCTTGCACCACCCAACCACCTTGAAAATGATAATAGAATATGCAAACAACTGTTGGCTCCCGTACCAAGGATAATAGCTCACTTACAAAATCAAACTTCTGCAAAACAATACCAAACCAGACTACTTCAACAGTAAAACCCATACTACTACCCAAACCATACTTATAAAATTTTCTGCAAAGTGATGTGACTAGTAGACTGAATAAGAGTTCATGTACTTCTGATGCCTTCTGAAGTTAACTAAAGATGTTGCCAATGCAATTCTGGTCAAACTGAATTGTTCCACCAATGATCAAACTGAAGGCAAGTTCCACCAATGATCAAACTTGTAAGGCAAACAATCATCAATTACAAACCCTTTGAATAGTGCTTTCAATGATATTACAAACCCTTTGAATAGTGCTTTCAATGATATTACAAGAACTAGATTAAAACCACATGTACGTTGATCCAAGCATAAGTGTTGAATTAACTCTTAAATCACTGGTTAGGGCATGAGAATACTTGCTTGAAATTTCACACCAGATCAGCTTTGAAACAGTGACAAAATTCAGCCAATTAAAGTTGAGTAATTAAAATACAGGGAACCTCCAGATCCGTCTTAAATTCTGCTTAATGACCATTGTAAGAAACTATTTTTGTGCAGAAGGCGGCTTAAAAAAATGCATTCAAACAACCTCTGCCTTAACTTTATTTTCAACTTCCATAAATTATACAAGGCTCGAAGGGGATTTAATAGACGACCCAATTCATGGTTATAACTTTGGAAAATATTGCACTTTAGAAGAGTGCGGATGGCACCAATTGATCATCAAGAAGTCATGGGCCAACATTTCTCTAGAACTCAGATTGATCACATATTTGTAGCCCACCTATATCCCCTTCAAACGAAGCTCGGGTCTTCACTGAATTGAGCCCTAAATAGTGTCGAATTGTTAGGCCAACGTTTCTCTAGAACTCAAATTGATCACATATTTGTAGCCGACCTATATCCCTTTCAAACAAAGCTTGGGTCTTCATTGAATTGACCCTAAATAGTGTCGAATTGTTATCACATAAGTGCCTCAGAGGCTCGGATTCTTACCACTCTGTTCCAAGACGATTGAATAAATGACCTTCGAGAGTGGCGGAATGTCCCTTAACCAACAACAAAGCTTTGAAGGTATACTATTCTTGGATTGCTTTAGAGCCAGATAGCGAATCCCTTTCAGACATGCGGATTTCTATGAGTTTTGCAATGGGATTTTTATAAGCTACAATTAGGTTCGGTGCAAGAACATGGCCGGATTTAGCTTAAACATCTGAGGTCAGACTTACACAACAAAAACTCTGAATTTTACCCAAAATCAAAAGAGCCATTCCACCTGCAATAGAGAAGGAACCTAGCGTATACCCATGGTACACAGATAAACGTTAAGCCCAAACCAAACTCAGAACTTCGACCACTCCTTAAGATATGCTTCGACTACTCCTGGCCGCAAGGATTTCTAAACTTTAGATCTGTGTTTGATGAGGAAAATAATAGCCCTTAAAGTTTTTTAGAAGACATTATTCAGGGAGCTGACTAGCAATTTTCGAAGGGAAAATAAAATTAAAATTAAAATTATTTTTTCATTTGGGACCAAAAAATTAAATGAGGCCAACTTTTAATTTTAAAATTAAAATTCTTTTGGAGCTAAAAGTATTCTTAACTTTAGGTTGACTTTAATGAAGATGGAAAATGGAATTCAAATTTCAAATTTCATAGTTTGGAGCAAACATTAATTTAATAAATTTGTTTGAAGCCCACAAATCAATAATAAGTTGTCATGTCACCTTAATTCGGGTTTTGACCTTCAAGATGGGGGCTTCATCTCTTACACTTTGTAGCTCTCATGACGTATCATATATCGTCGAAATTAGCATATCATATACGGTTGGAATTAGCAAGATGGGGGCTTGATCTCTTACACTTTGTAGTTCTCGTGACGTATCATATACCGTCAAAATTAGCATATCATATACCATTGGAATTAGCAAGACGAGGAGAATCCAATAAAGGTGGTCTTGTTTAAAAAAACCATGAATTGCCATGCATTTTAGTCAACAAAGGCGGGGAATATTCTAGTGTTGCCTTGTTGACATTAATGACAACCAAAATTTAATAGATAACATTGTTTGCATTCTTTATATATTGATAAAAGTTATTTTTATAATATTATTTTTGTGATAATGTTTTTAAAAGAAATTAAAATGAGTAGATACTTTTCCATTAATTTAAGTCATAATTTTTTTTTAAATTTATTTAGCTATAATTTTTTAAGTTTAAAAAGAAATATATTTCTAAAGACTTATGTTATCCATAATGTTTAAGAAAACTTTTCTGATTGAGATAGGCCCCAAAAATCCTATGTGATCTCAATCCGAAAAAATTCTCTAAGAAATATATTATTAATTTTTTATATAACCATTTAATATTTTTTAAATACTTTTTATTAAATTTTTTATTTAAAATAATAAAATAATTATTAAATGCATGCAAATTTTACCTTCAAATTAATTTATTTTTCTTTTTTTATGAAAGGGATCTCACTCTCTTCCATGAGATCCCATCCATCCAAAAATAAAAAGGTGATTTTTCTATTTCTCCTTCTTTTTCCTTTATCCATAAATTCATCAGATAAACCCATATATTCATGACACAAACCCAAAAACATTAAATAAGAATCTGTTATTCATGACACAAACCCAAAAACATTAAATAAGAATCTGTTAGTTGGAAGAAGTGATGTATTTTTCGGTGATAGGGTTCAAATAAATTACTTATTGTGAAATTAAGTAGATGCGCTTCATCTTGGACTATATGTATACAATCTGACACATAATTTTGTTTTAAGATCACATTCGTGTCAGGAATACATTTGATAAATTGCATTTGGAGAATCTCTTATATAAATTATATATAGCTTTTTCTGACCTGGAAAAAAAGTTGCATTGGGAGAATGTAAAAAAACTCAACAACAATTCGCTTATTTTTTTATTGTATTAGAGATTCACGTGATTTCCATTTTTTATGACAAAAACTAGTACTAAGAGTGATTTAAAATCATGTATTTTGTCAAACATTCGGCACAATCTAAAAAGTATGCTTTCCATACAATTCTTTTAGGAAAAAAAGGCCATCCTACTCTAAGCCTCTTTCAATGATTGGTATTGAATTCTATCAATCATACTTTTTAAGAAATTGTCGGTCTTTAAGAGCTACAATTAGGTTCGGTGCAAGAACATGGCCGGATTTAGCTTAAACATCTGAGGTCAAACTTACACCACAAAAACTCTTAATTTTACCCAAAATCAAAAGAGTCATTCCACCTGCAACAGAGAAGCAACCCAGCGTATACCCATGGTAGACAGATAAACATTAAGCCCAAACCAAACTCAGAACTTCGACCACTCCTTAAGATATGCTTTGACTACTGCTGGCCGCAAGGATTTCTAAACTTTAGATCTGTGTTTGATGAGGAAAATAATAGCCCTTAAAGTTTTTTAGAAGACATTATTGAGGGAGCTGACTAGCAATTTTCGAAGGGAAAATAAAATTAAAATTAAAATTATTTTTTTCATTTGGGACCAAAAAACTAAATGAGGCCAACTTGACTTAGAAGGCTATTTTGAATTTTAAAATTCAAATTCTTTTGGAGCCAAAATGATTCTTAACCTTAGGTTGACTTTAATGAAGGATGGAAAACGGAATTCAAATTTCAAATCTCATAGTTTGGAGCAAACATTAATTTAATAAATTTCTTTTAAGCCCACGAATCAATAATAAGTTGTCATGTCACCTTATTTCGGGTTTTGACCTTCAATATGGGGGCTTCATCTCTTACACTTTGTAGCTCTCGTGGCATATAATATACTGTCGAAATTAGCATATCATATATCGTCGGAATTAGCAAGATGGGGGCTTCATCTCTTACACTTTGTAGCTCTCGTGACGTATCATATACCGTCGGAATTAGCAAGACGAAGAGAATCCAATAAAGGTGGTCTTGTTTCAAAAAACCATGAATTGCCATGTCATTTTAGTCAACAAAGGCGGGGAATATTCTAGTGTTGCTTGGGTTGACATCAATGACAACCAAAATTCAATAGATAACATTGTTTGTATTCTTTATATATTGATAAAAGTTATTTTTATAATATTATTTTTGTAATAATGTTTTTAAAAGAAATTAAAATAAGTAGATACTTTTCCATTAATTTAAGTCATAATTTTTTTTTTTAATTTATTTAGCTATAATTTATTAAGTTTAAAAAGAAATATATTTTTGAAGACTTATGTGATCCATAATGTTTAGAGAGAGAACTTTTCTGATTGAGATAGGCCCCAAAAATCCTATGAGATCTCAATCCGAAAAAATTCTCTAAGAAATATATTATTAATTTTTTATATAACCATTTAATATTTTTTAAATACTTGTTATTAAATTTTTTATTTAAAATAATAAAATGAATTATTAAATGCATGCAAATTTTACCTTCAAATTAATTTATTTTTCTTTTTCATGAATTTTCATTATTTTTACCAACCTTGCTTCTGGTTGCTCACTCTCTTCCATGAGATCTCATCCATCCAAAAATAAAAAGGTGCTTTTTCTATTTCTCCTTCTTTTTCCTTTATCCATAAATTCATGACATAAACCCATATATTCATGACACAAACCCAAAGACATTAAATAAGAATCTGTTAGTTGGAATCTGTTAGTTGGAATAGAAGTGATGTATTTTTCGGTGATAGGGTTCAAATAAATTACTTATTGTGAAATTAAGTAGATGCGCTTCATCTTGGACTATATGTATACACTCTGAAACATAATTTTGTTTTAAGATCACATTCGTGTCAGGAATACATTTGATAAGTTGCATTTGGAGAATGTAAAAAAACTCAACAACAATTCGTTTATTGTATTAGAGATTCACGTGATTTTCATTTTTTATGACAAAAACTAGTACTAAGAGTTATTTAAAATTATGTAATTTGTCAAACATTCGGCACAATCTAAAAAGTATGCTTTCCATACAATTCTTTTAGGGAAAAAAGGCCATCCTACTCTAAGTCTCTTTCAATAATTGGTACTCTTTCAATGATTGGTATTGAATTCTATCAATCATATTTTTTAAGAAATTGTCGGTCTTTATGAAAATACTCAAACATCTCTAGGTAACGATTTCGTTAATATTCCATCTTGTTTCATTATTTTGATTTCCTCTCATATTAGCGTATTTACTTATCCATTTTTTATTATTCAATTATTACACACTTGCTATTTTGGATCTTTCTACATTATATGCCCATTTCCCTAGCTTCTAGCCACCTCAAATTTATACTTTACATTCTCTATTCAGCTAAGGATTTGATTCGATGAGGCAAACATGTTAAGAACAGTTGGGAGTTGGAATTCTGCTCTCTTGATTTTCTCATCCAACCATGGTAAAGCTATGACGAGACATTCACTACCATGAGACATCATTTCCAGCCCCTTTGATAGTAATGATTTTCTTAAAAAAGAAACATCACAAAAGCAAAATTATATAATATCCAAATCTTTGTTCTATAAATTTATTCTTCAAATATTTGTGAAAAAATCAACCTCAGCAGAATGACTTCCTCGACTCACTTCTCACCAAAACAATATTCATTAACATCCACTATCCCATTCAAAATTCATTTTCCTCATCCAATTAACTTCGCACAATGACTTACTCAGCTAACTTCTAACCAAGGAAATATTCATAATTATCCAATATCCCATTCAAAACTCATTATCCTCACGCGGTAAACTTCTGCAAATATAGTGCATACAGCTCTAGCTGCTGCTCGGGCAAGTTACTTATATTTTATAATATGGATCATAAATATTACTAGTGTTTCTATGTTTTGTGTATCAATGACGATGCTCCATCCTATCTTATGCTACGCCACTAAAGCATTTGCACGAACCCTCACAAAGGAAAACTGCAACCACCAACAATCTTCGCTTTCCCGGTAACAATACTCAACTAACTACATATTTTTCTCTGTTTTAACATGGGGAGGTTGCATTTATCCTATTGCAATCTCCGTTCCATGTGTACCGCTCTCCGCGTTGACATTTTACCACCATATAACCTCAGCTCCGGTAACTCTCGAGATTACCACAAGTACCACACAACCCGCCAATAAAAAAGGGCCAGGCTTGAACACTCGGAAGGCAATTGGAGTTGCCACCTAGTTTTCGGAGACACTAAAAAGTTAAAAACTAAGATGGGAAAAGTGATTAAAGATAGGCCACAAGTTAATTGAGAGTAATCTTGTTTTTAATGTCCTGCGATTCTTAAGATTTATGCGTGGCTTTGGTTAGGGTCATTACCACAAAGATAGATTAACAAGCAAATTAAATGAAGTTACAGTGGAATAAATTCTGGCACAGCAAGTGTCGCTTCTATTGGCCAATTGCATGCTAGTTTTAAAGTTAGTGATCTCGTAAGTTGGCACTACATGGGGCACTTACATGGATCGTGCCTTGTACTGAAAAATGATCAAGTCAAACGATTATTGTCCTAATAGTGCTCTAAAGAATGGTATGATACATTGCTAGAACATGGTTCAAATTCAGTACTATGTTTTGTGATTCTAGTGGATGGGCACCTTGATATGAATGCAAGCTAGTTCTGGAAATGTAAAAAATACAAGACGACTGTAATGGACTTAGTTATTTCAACCCTTGGTCATTTTGTCACTTTAGATTTGGCTTCAGCGTGAAAAAAAGTACATGCTCTTAATACTTTCGACTAAAAGCAATCTTAAGCTTGAACAGAATCCTGAATTAGTAGGAGTTCTCTCATGGATTAAGCTTCCAACCATTCAATCACCTCCTACGAGCTCCTGAATTCGATATCCGCTGTGGTGCTTGTCCTGCAGCCTGCTCCTCTGGCATATTCATTGCCTGGGTTACGGCATTCATAACAATCAAACCCAATGGAACAAGGTACATCCACTGCAAGAAACATTTTGAAGTGTTAACCTTACAAGCAGATCTAAATATCTCCATCCATATACTGCAGCTACACAAATATGAACTTGACAGTTTTATTTAGACATTCATTATGTTTAGAACGAAAATAGAATTGATATAGCAATATAGGGCAAGCCACTTACATATTTGGCCCAGAATGACCTCTCTGGGGGTTTGATGGTTTCATCCAGTTCAATTGTCCTTTCGACTCCTAGAATATCTTCAGTCATTGGAGGCAGCCTACAACCCAAAAAGGACCATGCTTTAAGGTTACTGCAGCCAAAGAATCATGCTCTCTAAAGCCAGAAAAATTTTCTCTGGCAGAATATCTACTCTGAAATTAGTAAATTTGAAGTTATATTTATTCACAAGGTACATGTTTCCCAATCTCAACATTTTTTATCTGACAAGTCATTTCATATAAAACCATGCATAATTCTCCAAATAGTTGGAAAATCCTAACAAACCTCCAATCAGAACTCCCACTATAAAAAAGTTATCATGTTTCAGTCAAAATCAGAAGGAACAAAAGCCTAAACATCTAGATTATAAACTACCTTGAAGACTGTTCACTGCTTTTCAATAGTGTCTTTGAATTGAAGGACCATCGTTTTGGCTGCATCCAGAAGAACAATTTTGCCAGATTATATAAAACACTTGAAAACAACCAAGAAAGAAAGCATATATTTTGCAGCAACAAAAATGACAGCGTATATTTTGATCTTCATTTTCAATCGAAGAAAAATAATAGTATTTACGGTCCACATAAATTCTCCAACTTACCATCCATAACATCTATGTGCCCTGCCTTTTTCCAGAACACAATTTAAATTTTGATTTTACTGGTTAAAACAATACGTACATTTGTATTAATCTGCATGTAGCTTCCCCTCCCAGGTAAGCTATGTAAACTGGTTCAGATGATAACGAATTTGCTGAAAAGCTAAGAGGGATAGAAACAGACAAATGTCTATGTTGGCATTGAACTTATATATTCGATCCAAGAATCAGGGAGGTTTAGGAAATGCGTGACCCTTAAAATATTTGACCCTTCCACCAAAGGAAAGCTACTTGCAATAAAAATGGACTTTGAGACACATTGAAGCTAACAAACCTACGTATTTGTTTGTAAGATATGATACAGAAAGTGGACGGACCTGGGGGACTCTGGGATACTATCATACTATGAGACATGAAGAATATTAATACAAGCAGCGAACAATTTCAAAGTCGAAACCTTTTATGTCCTACAGAGAATTTAGAAAGCCTGGCAAGAGGAAGGGATCTTTCTAAAGTGAGATAGAGATAACCTAAAGGAGCCAACATAACATACTTCAATCGTTGCTAAATCAAAATTATAAACCAAGAAAATAGACAGTTAGATCATATTCTCTTTTTTAGAGGAAAGTTTCTGAACGAGAAATGGATATCCTCTTCGCAAAAGTTCTGCAACAGTAGCAGGTAAATAGAAAAGAAAACATAAAGCAACTATTCTCTCACCGCCATATTATGTAGAGGATTCTGTCCAACTGAATTGCATACAAACATTTAGATTCCAGATTTGAATGATTGGCCATTTCCCAACAGAACTATTGTCACCCATGTTTGACAAACAGGGTATTTCCACACAGGTCAAACATTTCAAGTAACTGCTCACACAAATGGATCAAAGATCAGTATGCCAGTGTATTTGTTGACACCTAATCCTCTGCGATTGGGTGAATTTGGAATGTGAACAGTCATCAAGAAGATGAACTGAGCAGTCACATTCTTTGTATATAGCAATAGCTACCTAATGAAATAAATCGTATCAGTTTTCTGCCAAACTGGAGTTACTCCAGCTCCTTTTTTTAGCCTTTGTGTCCGTGTAACTCCTGGTCTGCTCCACTGCTCCCCATATAATTCAATAACTGAGTACCTTACCTGCTTCTGTCTGCCATCCCTACGCTCTTTGTCTGATATTCCTCTGACATGGTATCTCTGCGCTCTCTGACTAACATGGTATCTCTGCGCTCTCTGACTGACATGGTATGAACCCCTGAGACTGCACACTGCCTAGTTTGAACGCCTGGACATGTGATAATCCCTGAGAAACATGGAGATGTGCTGCTGGAGTGTGAGATAACTCCTGCGCTCTTCGAATAGAAGTTCGAGAAGCATCTAGTGTTGGTACTCAGGTTGACATGCGCACTGCCGCGAGTGTTCAAGAAAAGGGTGGTGGCGTGCGTTGATAGCTGATGCTTTGGTCCGTGGGGTGCGTTCCAGAAGACGGTGGGAATGCGCTTAGTTTTCAGACGTGGTGAAGGCTTCCAAAGCAAGGTTACCCCAACAAAAATAGTAAAAAGAAAAACTGTAATGGTGAGTATAGTTGCAGCCAATTCCATCTTGAGGAGAGGATCGGGGTTTCGGACAATGCCAATATTTCTTGAAAAAAAACGCAACCACCTCTGTATTTATATTCGAGATGTTCTGGTTCTGGTTCTGTTGAGAATTAGATAGACATTTATTACAGAATTGTTAAAGAATAATACTATTGTATGGTTGGGTCAATGGGCTTTTAGTGCAGCAGATGTGATATCAATGTTTACAATTGGCCTCCGGCGTACATTTAAAGAAAGGTACTGAGATGAAATAATTCTTGTTTACGTTATAGTTTGGATATTGCACTGGTCAATATACAGAGGTGTGAAATTATTGTATGGTGAATGGTGTCAAATACATTTTCAAATGCTGTTGTTTCATTGGTGGGGTGAGCGTGGAATGAAATTTTATTAATTTTTATGGCAATATGTTATATGCTTGAGAAGTGGAAGGTATAACATATATATTGTTTCTCTATCAGCAGAAGTTTTTTTTACAGAATGCATTCAATCATCTTTGTCGTAGGAATAGTTCTCACTGGCAAGGAGAACTATCCTGATTGGTCCCAGATGATACAACACACCCTCATCTTCAATGAGTTGTGGAAAGGAGTGTGTGTCGGAGAAGGAGACAGTGACCCAGAAAAGCCTACCTCAGACAAAGAGCTCGCCATTTGGGAAAACAAGAACAGCAAAGCTTATGCATTAATCGCAGCATCTGTAAATAAAGAGGTGAGTCGCCATATTTCATCATATTCAACTGCTTTTGAAGCTTTAAAAAAGCTGAAAG
>APFE031027066.1:4236-16358 GCA_000404065.3 Pinus taeda | reverse complement strand
TGGACTTGTTATGATTTTGGGGAGACCTTGGAAACCTATGGAGGTTTCTTGGGTTTGAGAGGAGGAAAGTATTATTATCTGGTTTTGCACATTCTTCTTGAGGACACACTATATTTGGTTGGACTTGGGCACGGAGGGCTAGGGAACCTGTGGAGGTTTCCTGGGCTAGGAATTTGTTTCCTAGTTGGCTGGGAGGTAAATCCGGTTGGGTCGGTGAGAAGGAGCGTTCAGTTGGAGCTATACGACAAAGGTATCATCATCAACCGCTGGAACAGATATTTTTCCATGAACTACTCTTGTTAAGTTGATATCAATGGAATGCTCATCTTAATTTATGTTGCTTATGATAAAATGATAAGATGTTAAATGTTTAAAACTTTGTGAGAAGGTCAGCAAGCTCCTTTTATTACTTGCAAATCAACAGTAAAATAGATCTATTAGTGTATAATAGATTGAGACTCTAATAATAGGAATCAGGTTCTTACATCACCATATCAATTCCAAGACCTTTGAACATAACCATCAATATAATCTTGTGCATATCAATTACAAGTGCATGCATCATATGTAATAACTTGCATATACTTGAGCCATGGTTACAATCCTTTATTCATAGAAATTTGTTTCAATTTCCAGTGTAAAACCATTTTCCCTTTATTTAAACATGAACCAATAATCATAATATATGATGAATGTATGAAAACATTATAGATGCATATGAATTGTAGAAGGAGGTGTATTTCAATCAAATAACCATCCTTGTTTCTCCATTTGATGCCATATTTGTAAATGCCCAAAACTTCACCATGAAAAAAGATGCATATGTGACATATAAAGAGCAACCATAGCATCACATGACATGATAATTGAATTGCAATGTTTTTTCTTCTAGAGGAACTCACCTACCTATGTTATTTATTATGTTTTCACAATAGTGGGAGAAAATTTTGCAATAATTTGCAAATTTTAGAAACAACATGGGTAGATGTGTCAACATTATCTACCTAGATTACTATAGTTAATAATACCCATTGAAACAAGACTATTCTTTCTCCCCATGGCGGTTAATCAATGGTAGTTATATTAATGAGTATGGAGAGTTATGTAGTTGGACATCTAGGAAGAAGGGATCCTATCACCTGGAAATCAATGTGGTTAAAGTGAGTTTCATTAATCATCGTCATAGTCAAGAGAATGAAATAGGTTAATCAATGTTGCAGCAGGGGGAGATATATGAAGATGAGCAAGGAGGGAAGGCTATATGTTTATTCGGTGAGTAGGTACCCTTAAATCATGTGGAGAGCTAGTTATATTATTATGTTTGTAGTTTTCTAGAGCGATGGTACTCCCCTTTAGGAAAATTTGAATTTCATGAAGGTTTCAATTCCTTTTCAAAAATGTTCTACCTCATTGGTTGGTTGATGTTTTTGTGAGTTGTTGTTTCCATTTCCATGGAAAGCCTCTCACGGTTCTAAGTCTAGTCTGACGTATTTTAGCTCATATTTGAGCAACTAATCTCTAGCTTCCATCTTGGCTCAAGCTACCCCTTTTTGTATTGCCCTTTCTTGCTCACACTTTAACTTTTAATTTTTCTCTACCTCAATCCTATTTGTTTCATATGCTCCCTAAGTTGCATTGGATCCTTACTGGTGGACTTTGGCTCATCGATGCTACTTTCTTCTCTATTTTATCTCAATTCCTTAGCTCCTTCAAGTAATTTGTGGCTTCTGGACTATGCTTTCATGGTTATCTCTCGATTTCCCTTAAGGTTTTGTTTTGGGTACTCTTTCAACATCAATCAAACCATTTATAGGGACAACCATTGACCTTTTTGAATCCTTGTTATAATTTCCTCACTCTCTCCATTTTCTCATCGGTCTTAGTTGCTCACTCCAAGCCTGAGTACCTTCTCCCTACATCCACATGTTGCTACCCTAATTTTTCTCTGTTAGGTGACACGACTTGAGGCAGAGGATCTCATAGAAGGGCTTGTCATAATGGATTCATTCCCTCCTCACCTTGGGCATAAATGGAAGCAAAGAACTCAGCTAGGGTCTATCAGACCTAGACTCCCCCAATAATCCAACAAGAGATCAAGAATATGGAAAGAGATGCATGAATTGAATGAAAATTTGTCTCAAATGAAGAGGTTTTAGAGTGAGTGGGTAGTTGGGTCCCTAACATAGGAAGAACCAAAACTAGGCATACAAAATACATGCAAATCATGGATATATACCAAAAAATTAAAATAGTAATGGGTAAGGTATTGGTTGAGAGATTAGAGGAATAACAAGAGACGTTGTTTTGTCTGGATAAGACCCAAAAAAAATTAGGAAGTAGGATATAAAGGTGATAGGGCTAGGCAAAGCACTAGCAAACATTTCATTTTCAGGCTCTGATGAAGACACTTGTCCACCTATCACCATCTAAGTGGATACCCCCTCTGACTAGTTGTTAATATGAATAATTTTATTTTTATACTCAACAATTTTTTTGGACTTGTATATGCATGGAATAGGAAATATAGCGGGCAATCTAAGTGATAGGGATATAATACAACAGTGTCTAAGCAATATGTATTTCACTTTTAGACATTTTATACAGGATAAAACATTTTTAATATGTGATTGGTCTGATTTCCCTAGTGGCAAACTAGTTCACATAATGGACATATATTATGTATCTCTTTGTTGACATGCTCTAATACAAAACACCTTCCTAGCCTATAAAAAAATGAAAAATGAAACAAGAATATTCTTCCTACTTAAATAAAATGTCTATGAATTCAATAGTTCAAACATGTTCTTAGTTTTTCCAACAACTTTGTCCATCATCCTTTTGACTTGTGATTTCTTTCAACATTGGAAACACTGAATATCTTGTGGGAAAAACATCACTCTTGACATCCAATATTCTTCTATTTTTTGTGCGACTTGATTGCCATATTAATGAATAAACTTACTTTCCTTTCTCTAAATTAGTTTTGAAAATGTTCCTTAAATAAGGAGATGATTTTCATATGCTTGTTGTTTCCCTTCCACTCAAGTTTTCCCTCAACGTTGTATCATCCATGGATTTAATATGAGTTGAGGGAAGTAGATTGGAGGTAAGTTAAAGCCTTTAATCCAATTAAATTATGATCTTTCATTTTGACAAAGCTCTTCCCAAGGCATCACCTAAGGCTATGAACCAAAAAACCCATAGAGGGAATCTTTGCCTTAGTCCCCTAAAGTTGAAAAATTTTAAGAGTCATTGGTTGACACTATAAAAGATAGCGTTGAGAAGAAATCATATATCCATATTCCTTCAAATATGGTTTAAGCCTCAACTTTAGGAGCAATGATGTTAGTAATCTCTTCTTAAGGCATCACTTGAGGTGATGAACAAAAAGGGATAGACGAAAACCTTGCCTCAAATCCCTAAATTCATAGAACTTTATAAGAGTCTTGTTGATTAAAACTATAAAAGACATCATTGAAAATATATCTTCAACCAACTCTTCCCATTTATTGTGATTCTCAACATTATATCCTCATGTTATTTCTTGTGATTCTCAATATGGCATTGTCGAGAAATTCAATTGCTTAATTATTTGACATTAGATTATCAACCAGGAGTTTGAAAACTTTGAGATGCTACATTGTATGTGTGTAGTTCAATGCATTAATAGTCTTCCTATCATATTGATGTAGAATGGAAACCAAAGCAAGCAACTCGCAATCCATATTGGTTCATTTTTTGATTGGTTGTTTTGTTTGGGATGTAGTTTTCCAACGACCATAACAAAAAAGGCCCTTTTGATGAACCATGTGTATCTCCCAATCCACGAACTCTTTGGAGAAATCACTAAAAATTCATCTAACTAGGGATGTTCTGGACAAACCCATGTCACAGATTTTCCATTTTCGTCTTTGTTTCTTTAGAAATTACACCCAAAGTTCATTACCCAATTATGTCTGACATGAGTTGTCTTAATTATAGATCGTGAGTTGGAACCTTATGGATTCGACCTAGATATGAATTAGGTAACATAAATCCATGTCAACATCCCTGGGAATAAAACCCATGTTCTGAAATTTCTCCTGGAGTTGCATAAGTACTCCAACCTCATAGGATGGTTACAGTAACTGCATAGCAGCCACAAGAACAACACTGGGAAAACCATCATCAGTGAAACCAACAATATTCCTTTCTAATTCATCAAAAATAAATGAAAATAATGATAATTAACTATTTTCACATTTGTAAGCTTATTGTGGCACATTTATGAAGAAAAACAACAAGATGGGTAATAGACAAACAAAGAAGTGCCATAAAATGACTAGAAATGAATATTTAGAATGGTGAAAAAGGTGGCTTTTCAGCGACTCTGAGTTTCACTTACTCAATTGAGTTGTTAATTCTCAATTCAATTATGATTCTCAACACAATATCCTCTCATTATTTATGTTGGTTCTCAAAATGGTATCAAAGCAACTATGAATGCCACTTAAATCAATTATTGATTCTCAATCTAGTGGTGATTACAAACGTGGTATCCTTTTATTATTTCTTATGATTCTAAACATGGTATCAACTGAGCGCAAATGTCACTTAATTTAGTTGTTGATCTAAAAGATTTGTGGCTTTTGAATCACTTAAGGCTTCTTTATAGCTACAAAATTAGGGTTTTGTTTTGTCTCTTTTCATAGGGTTTGATTTTAATCATGTTGTTTTATGGTTCTATAAGGGTTTTTCTAGGATTTAAATAATGTATTCCTTTCAGTTATGTATTTTAAACAAAAGTGACACATTAAATAGTTAGAGAACAGCCTTTCAAATTAATCACATTGTAAGGATTGGGTTGACGTTTCGAACCAACTAATGTGGTTCATCCTCAGGACAAGGTGAGAAACCAAACGATCTGAGAGAATAAATAGCAGGGATGCATCATGGTTCAGGGTAAGCCGTTCAAAACTAGTTGTTGGTAAAATAAAATTACTTAGGAAGATGAAAATATGTTTAATAAGTTAGAAAATAGTTGTTATGTAATAATTAATTATTTAATATCGAATTTGTAAATTATTTATCAATTTAAATAATAATATAATCTAAGAACGCAATGATGGACAACATTGCCCAAATCCTTCAGCAGCTACCAAAAGGCGACGCATCTACTTCTGGCATCCACTCTTGAAGCGCCACACCCTTTAAGGTATAGGTTAACTTTGACATCCCCATATTTGAAGGTCAAATAGATATAGACCCCATAGATAAATGGTTAAATCTGCTAGAAGGATATTTTTCTATTCGTGATTTTTCCATACGGGAAAAGATTACTTTTGCACTTATCAAATCTGCCCCCCACATCAAGGACTAGTGGGAAACCTACTATGAGGAGAAAGATGAAAGTGCACCCTCACTGTTTTCATCCGCACCCACTTGGAATTCATTCTGGGATGCCATCAAAGAGAAGTACTACCTTGTCAGGAGCTATGAGGATAAATACAGAAAGTGGACCATGTTGCAGCAAGGAAGAGACTAGGACATGCCAGAGTTTACCAATGTTTTCCATACCCTTCGCACGAAATCGGTTATCAAGGATTCTGAGAAACATTTGGTACTCAAGTACCACGACTGCCTACCCAGATACATCCAAGAAGAGATGGAGTTCTTGGACATCTCCTCGCTTAGCACGGCGTATCGATATGTTGTCAAGATTGAGCAGAAGTTTAAACAGAAAAATCGATACTTTGGATCTGTGAATCTGAAGCAAGGGAAAGGCATCCCAAACCCCAGAAGAAAGGGCAAAGCCAAGGTGGGGTGACCCAGTATAACCAGCTGAAGACGCAAGAAAATAACAACACCACAAAGATAAAGAAGGACACAGGAAAGTAGTGTGAGTTCCATAAGAGCTCCACTCACAACACGAGTGTTGGGACAAGCAGTCACTAGTGCTCGAGCTGAAGGCTTCCGAGTCAAATGCATGTTCTGACTCTGAGTCAAACCCCAACAAGGGAATGATAAGGGGAAGTAGATCATTGATGCGAAGCCCAATGCCACTGTGACCACCACCAAGATCCAAAAGATCGAACTTGAAGATCCAGAAGAGGGGGAACGCCTATTCCACTCATAGATGTGAGTGAAGGTTTCTCCGTTGTAGTTCATTGTCAATGGCAGGAGCCAAAAGAACCTCATTTCAGCAAAGGTCATGAAGCGGCTAGGCCTACTGACTACAACACATCTGCTGGCATACACCATCGGGTGGCTTCATCAAGGACGAGATCTCCACATCACCCAGCAGTGTTGCCTTCCCTACAGCATCAAGCCCTTCACGGAAGAGGTACTATGTGATGTTGCTTCTCTTGAAGTTTGTGATGTATTATTAGGAAAACCATACTTATGAAAGTTGCATGTTGTATATAATTCTAGACCTCACTCTGTTATTATTTCTTTGGGTATTAAGTTATACAGGATATCGGAGGTAGCCCCACCTACAGCCATCTCTTTGATCTCTGCTAAGAAATGTAGTAAGGGCATCTCCCAGACTGGGAAATTTTTTTCTTTCTGATTCACTTTCAAAGTAAGGGGAAGGTCGTAGCCACATCCATGGCCCCCAAGAAGGATTCCTCCAAGCAACAGAAGTAGGTGGATACGGTCGTGGAAGAATACAGGGACATCTTCTCCTCATCCACAGGGGTACCCTTACATTGTCAATTCAAGCATTTGATTGATCTGACTCCCGAAGCACCTCTACCCAATCGGCCGATATATCATCGCTCCATTTTGGAAAATGAATAGATCAAGCAGAAAATCTAGGAGTTGCTAGAAAAAGGGCACATCCGACCAAGTTCCTCACCTTGTGGGAGCCCGATTGTACTTGTATAGGAGAAGGATGGGGCCTGGAGGCTCTGCATTGATTATTGAGCATTCAACAAAATCACCCTCAAGAACAAGTATCCAATCCCATGGATTGATTATCTATTGGACCAACTCAAGGGGGGCAAGTATTTTAACAAGATCGATCTGAAATCTAGTTATCACCAAGTTCCAATAGAGCCCATAGATGTATGGAAGACCGCCTTTAAATCCAAGGAAGGCCTTTTCGAATGTTTGGTTATGTCCTTCGGGTTGACCAATTCCCTTGCTACTTTTATGAGACTAATGGATGACACCCTGTGGCCCTTCACCAACTCGTTCGTAGTGGTTTATCTGGATGACATCCTCATCTTCAGCAAGAGTTGGGAAGAACAATTGCAACACATTCGACAGGTCCTTCAAACCCTTCGGCAACACAAACTGTGTTCCAACTTGGAGAAATGCACTTTTGGCATGAGATAGGTCCAATATTTGGGTTACATCATAGATGAGTGTGGCATGCATATGGACCCGACTAAGATCCAAGGCATTCGGGATTGGCCAGCCTCAACCACTCTAATCGAGCTTCGCAAATTTTTGGGCCTTGCAAATTTTTATCAGAGGTTCATGTTGGGATTCTCCCATATCACTTGGCCTTTGAGTCAAATTACTAAGGGCAATGTGAAAGCAAAGTTTTTCTGGTCCAAGTCCCAACAAAAGGTGTTCGTTGAGTTGCGAAACCGCCTCTGCTCTGCATCGGTACTCACATTGCCAAGCCTGCAGCAGCGACTTGAAATTGAGATAGATGCCTCAAACTATGTTATTAGTGCAGTCCTCGCACAGCACGGGCATCCAGTAGCATATCATAGTGAGACACTTTCCGATACAATTCAAAAGTACCCCACCTATGATAAAGAGACGTATTCCATCGTGCAGGGTTGCCGACAAGTGGAAGCACTACATTCTGGGGAAGGAGATGGTCATCCACACTGATCACCGACCTATTTAGTTTATACAGACGTAGGGGAAGTTGCAGAACAATGGCCATCATAAGTGGTCTACATATCTTCAACAATTCCACTTGAGCATTAAATACATAAAGGGCAGCGCTAATTATGTTGCAGATTGCCTCAGTCGACCCCCGGTTGCAGCACTGACTATTGTTCTCAACTCTTGTGGTTATGAGACCTTTGGATGGCCACAATTATACAAAAATGATCCAAAGTTAGCCTCCACATACCAGATGCTAGTAGATGGAAATCAAGTTCCTGATTTCCACCTCCAGGATGCATTATTATGCTACCTGGGACACCTTTGTGTTCCTTCAAGCGAGCCTGCCAAGCTGATTTTTGAGGCACACTACAGTCGCGTCGCAAGACACTTTGGTGTGGAGAAAAGTGTGGTTGTACTACAAAAGTAATTTTATTGGCCCAAACTCCGACTGGATGTTGGAAAATATATTAGATCTTGCACTGCTTGCACCATTGCCAAGCCAACCATCAAGAAGCAAGGCCTATACACTCCTCTGCCTATTCCTAGTCAATCGTGGGAATCCATCTCCATGGACTATATGTCTATCCTCCCTTCTACCAAGCATGGCAATGACTGTGTATTTGTGGTCGTCGGCATATTTTCTAAGATGGCTATATTGGCGGCTTGCAACAAGAGTATCACCGCAGAGGACACTGCCAAACTCTTCTTTGAATGAGTATGGGTACATTTTGGGATCTAGTAGACCATTATATCAAATTGGGATAGCAGGTTCCTGAGCACATTCTAGTCAAGCCTCTGGACACTATTGGACACCAAGCTCACCAAGTTGACTACATTTCATCCCCAAACTGATGGCCAAACGAAGGTTGTCAATAGTATGATAGTGCACAGACTCCGCATGTACAACTCCAAGCATCTTTGAACTTGGGATGAGAGTCTTCTATATGTGTAGTACAGTTATAATAGAGCTCTCCATAGCTTGATTGGTCGCAATCCCTTTCAAGTGGGTGTAGGATTTCAACCATTGTGTCTGATTGATGTTTCCATTCCTCACACGACTACCCAAACAGAATCCACGCATGGATTGTCTAAGGCTGATAAAGTGACCAAATTTATTGAATGCTTACAACACATATACCAGTAGGTTCATGACATCCTAGAGAAGTCAAATGCCAAGTACAAGTAGCGACATGATCAACATCGGGTGCCACACAAGTTTCAGGTGGGCGACAAAGTTTGGTTGCATTTGCAAAAAGAATGCGTTATCAGAGCCCATTGGAAGCTTAAACCACTCCTATATGGTCCTTACACCATTGTTAAGGCTATGGGAGATCATTTTTTTGAGCTTAGAAGTCCCCCATTCCTTGGCCTGCACCTAGTGTTCAATGTGGACTGCCTTCGGCCATACTTCCCACCATTACTGGACACATCAAACATTGCAGAACATCTCACACCAACAGATTTAAACCCAGACTGCATGGAATGGGCCACAATTGATCGGATTATGGACGCACAGGTCAAGAACATTGCTAGCAGAAGTTCCAATTATATCGAGTTGTCAAAGCTGGCCAACTCCTACACCAAGGCAAGTGGCTCACCAGGGACCAAGTTCAATAGAAATTTCCTCACCTCATGGAGGCTCTACATGCAATGGGGACCATTGCTTTATGGGGGGGGAATGCTCTAGGTGGATATTAGTATCCACCCACCTATTCCACCTAGACCTACAGTCGGTTTCAATTGTTTCCTTATTTATTTCAGCATTTACTATTTTTAGCAATTTTTCGGGTCATGAACTTCCGAAGCAGTTTTGACCCACTAAATGGCATTTTTTTGAGGTTCGTTGCAAGCCCAAATCCATAGGAAAGGAGCTATGGAACATCCTATATTACTTGAAGAGACCTTTCCAAGAAGGTAGCGTACACGCCAAACGGAGATAATATGACCAAGTTACAACCCCTCGAAGTTGGCTACCCAACTAACCCCAACATGGTCCACAAACTCTTGGTGTTACATCTCCTAGGGTTAGGGTTTTGGTTGTTTAGGGTTTTATCATTTTTTTCAATAATAAATAGACCCTTGAGCCTCCTTGTAGCACCGTTCAGAGGCATGTAGCTGCTACACGTCTTCTCAGAGATAAGCTACCATCACTCGAGCTAGCCTTATTTCCATTTTGTTTGTAAGCATATTTCAATATTTGATATTAATGAAATGAAGTGTTATTTCTGCTGCATCTTTTTATTTATGGTTATATCTGTAATTTTTCGCATTCCCATTTAAGTTCTGATCAATAGCTTATATTTGGATGAGAATATTGTTTGTATATCAGCAGAAGTGGGTGAATTTGAGTAGCCTTTAGCAATAAGAAAAGAAGGAAATGGCCAAACTCCTCCATGTAAAGATACAAGTCAAACAAATGAAAATTGATGCTCTATTTGACTTAGGATTATAGGAAAATATCATAGCAGCATATATGGTCAAGAATATGGGACTTAAGACTCATGGCCATCCTATCCCATATCTATTAGGATAGGTCAATGAGTCAGAGATAAAGGTAACCAAGAAGTGCATGTGGAGTTGTGTTTGGAAGTCCCTATATGTACATGATCGATGTGATCTTCCTATAAATATCTAACCAATAACGTGCCATCAAGGACATAAAATCCTTCATCATCAAAGAGCATAAAGGCAAGTTGAAAATCTCACTGGTTAGTGCCAATCAAGTTCATCAATTATAGAAAGAAGTATGTTTGTTGTTTTCAAGAGAAAATTAGTATGTAGAAGAGTTTGTGAGAGCTAATTCATCCCTAAAGGGGTGTACTAAAGAATGTAAACAACAAAAAAAATAGCTTATGTAGGTATATAAGGGTGTGTTCCATGAGCCTAAAGGGGTACCACCCAAGAAGCAAGTGGAGCATAAGATCCAATTGTTGCCAAACTCTCCATTGCTAAACATTGGGTTTTACAAGTAGTCTATTAGAGAAGCAAGTGAGGTAAATAAGTAGTTGCATCGGCTACTAGAATAGGGCATCATTCAACCAAATACTTCACTATGTGGGCCACTCGTCATCATAGTAGCAAACAAGGATGGGACATGGCAGATGTGTATTGATTACAGGGCATCAAAAAAATTATGCTCAAGAACAGGTACCCCTTACCTAGGATAGATAATTTGTTGGATCAGCTGCAACAAGCCAAATACTTCCCCAAGCTAGACTTAAAGTTAGGATATCAATGGGTTCGGGTCCAATAAGAAGGTATGGGAAGACTACCTTCAAAACCAAGCAATGTTTTTATGAGTGGTTAGTCACATTGTTTGTGCTATGCAATGCACTAGCTACATTCATGAGGTTAATGAATGATATATTGTGCCCTTTTTTAATTTCATTTGTTATTGTTTATTTCGATGATATACTAGTATATAGTGCTACCTGAGAGAAGCATATCTCACATTTGTTGTAGGTGCTAGAGACATTAAAGAAGCAACAACTGTTGGAAAATATCAAGAAGTGTGAGTTTGCACAATAGTCTTTGGTGTATCTAGGATATATGATATGTGGGGCAGAGTTGTAGATAAATCCTACCAAGATGGAGGTCATCATGAATTGGTTGGTGCCCACTAATGTTTCTAAGGTCAAGAGTTTCATTGGCACAACATAGTACCTGAGGAAATTCATAAGCTTCTTCACACCATAATAGTGAGTGGAAAGAGATTCCAATGGGGAAAGGGTCAACAAAGGACCTTAAAGGAGTTAAAGAAAAAGATAAATCAAGCACCAATTCTAGAAATATCGAATTTGCAACAACACTTCGAAGTGGAGACATATGTGAGTGGCTATGTTATGGCAGTAGTATTGACACAAGGAAGACGGCATGTATTCTACTGATCCGGATTTAAACAGGAACGCAATAGATTACAGAGATAACCATAAATATAGAGATGCGATAACCATAAATAAAGAGATGCAGTGGAAATAGCACTTTATTTCATTAATGGAAAATACCAAAATATGTTTACAACCAGAATTGGAAATAAACCAGCTAGGACGATGGTAGCTTATCTCTGAGAAGAGATGTGTGGCTACATGTCTCTGAACTGTTCTGAACTTGTGTTACAATGAGGCTCGAAGGCCTATTTATTATTGAGAAACAATGGAAAACCCTTCACATTCCAAAAACCGACCCTTAGAAGATGAAACGCCAAATTGTGGGCCCCGTTTTGGGTAAATTGGTACATCAATTTCCCGGGGTCGTAACTTTGGCATACGATCTCCGTTTGACGCATATGATAG
>APFE031027061.1:20821-35619 GCA_000404065.3 Pinus taeda | reverse complement strand
TCTCTGACTAAGGAGGCTAAACCTTAGTCTAAAGCCTGGTTTGAAATAGTTGCATGAGATCTCACTAAGTAGCAGCCCTTAGTACATGGTTTTGTGACAACAGAGTGGATATCATCAGATAAGGATTTGGGAAGGCGATCAATGGAAAATTGCCTTCAAAACAAATAGTGGATTTTATGAGTGGCTAGTGATGCCTTTTGGGCTCACTAATGCACCCAACACATTCATGAGACTAATGAACGAGGTCTCGAAGGAGTACGAAGGTAAATTTTTCATTGTTTACCTTGATGATATTCTGGTTTTTAGCAAAATTAAAGAGGAGCATTTAGAACATCTTAAGTTGGTCCTGGGAACTCTACAGAGAGAAAAACTACTAATAAATTTGAAGAAGTGTAGTTTCATGAAGGAGGAGCTGGTTTACTTAGTATTTTTAGTTTCCAAAGAGGGCTTGAAGATGGATTCGGAGAAGGTACAAGCAATTCAGAACTGGCCTACTCCTAGAAGTATATTTGAGGTAAGAAGCTTCCATGGACTTGTTAGTTTTTACAAAAAGTTTATAAGAGGTTTTAGTCAAGTTTGTGCACCAATCCTTGAGAGAATGAAGGAGGTAAATCAGCCATTTCTATGGACAGATGCAACGGACAGGAACTTTAAATTGTTGAAGAAGAAGATAACAGAAGAGCAAATTCTAGCATTGCCTAATTTTGAGAAAGTCTTTCAAGTGGAAACAGAGGCAAGTGGGATATGAGTTGGCACAGTTCAAAGCCAAGAGCAAAGGCTAATAACATATTTCAGTGAGAAACTGAATGATGCGAAGAAGAAATATTATTATTATGACAAGGATTTTTATGCTATTGTGCAGGATTTGAAAAAGTGGAGGCATTACTTGCTGCCTAAATAATTCATCTTATATTCAAACAATCACGCTTTATAGTTTATTAATAACCAGCCAAAGCTAAATCAGAAGCATGCCAAATGGGTAGAATTTCTCCAAGGTTTCACTTTTGTAATAAAGCATAAGAGTGGTAACTCTAATAAAGTAGCAGATGCATTGAGCAGAGTAACTTTTCTTTTACAAGAGTTTAAAGTGGGTGTTGTAGGTTTTTAGGAAATGATAGAAATGTACAAGGATGATGAGGATTTTAGAGACATCTACACAATAATTCAGAATCCGGTGAGCCAAAACAGAAGTCAGTGGATGGACTACCTCATTTAAGGAGGCCTGTTATTTAAAAGAAACAAGTTATGTATTCCCAAATGTTCCATGAGGGAGAACATCATCAAGGAAAAGCACAGTGGAGGGTTACTTGGTCATTTTGGACAAGATAAAACCTTCGCTCATGTGAATGATTTTTATTACTGGTCGAAAATGAAAACTGATATTAAAATTTTTGTTGAGAAATGCAGGGTATGCCAGTATGCCAAAGGAAGGAGTCAGAATACAGGACTGTATCAACCATTGCCCATACCAGATTGACCGTGGGATGCAGTTAGCATGGACTTTGTTATGGGTTTACCAAAAACTCATAGAGGAAATGATTCTATTTATGTTGTAATAGATAGGTTTTCTAAAATGGCACATTTTATTGCTAGTAGGAAAACTAGTGATGCAACACACATAGCTAATTTATTCTTTTCAGAGATTGTAAGATTGCATGGTTTACCTATAAGTATTGTATCAGATTGAGATACCAAGTTTGTGGGGAATTTCTAGAGGACACTTTGGAAGAAACTGGGAACTAACCTTAGTTTTAGTTTAGCATATCATCCTCAGACAAATGAACAAACTGAAGTAGTGAATAAGAGCTTGGGGAATATACTAAGGAGTTTAGTATATTAGAATCCCAAACAGTGGGATTTGGCATTAGCTCAAGCTGAGTTCGCTTACAATGATACACCAAATCGAAGCATTGGAATGATTCCATTTCAGATTGTCTTTGGAATGCATCCGAGAGGAGTGTATGAGCTTAGAGATTTGGGAAAATAGTGAGCTAGGAGTGAAAGTGCTGAATATTTTTCCAAACAGATGTAGAGATTACAAGAAGAAGTCAAAGGTAAATTGCAGGAGAACAACAACAAATACAAGCAGAGATCAGATCTAAAAAGAAGAGAAAAGGAGTTCCAAGTAGGAGATTTAGTAATGGCATATTTGAGGAAAGAGAGATTTCCTACTAAAACTTATAACAGGCTGAAAATGAAGAAGATAGGACCTTGTAAAATTAAAAGAAAATTTTCAGCCATATGAGATTGAGTTACCAGAAGGGATTGGAATATCCCCCATTTTTAATGTTGCAAACTTATATCCATTTAGAGAGGCAGAAACAGAGTTGTAGAAAGAAGATATTGGTGATGAAGTTAATACTGTGAATTGGGAGGAACAGGTACCAAAAGAAGTCAAGAAATAAGTTGAAGCTATCTTGGATCAAATAATATCCAAGAAAACCAGAGGGCAGACATATTTCCAGTATCTAGTCAAGTGGAAGGAGCAGCCAGTGGAAGATTCCAGTTGGTTGACAGCAACTGAACTACATAAATATGGAGTAAATCTTGACAGCTTGAAGAACAAGTCTTTTCTTCCCCAAGAGACTGATGCAGGAGCATCGATATTAGCCAACAATGTGAAAACTTTTTCACATGTTGTGGCTAAACAGGTTGAAATTCATTCATTGTTGGGTCAAAACTAGTTTTTACTGAGAGGGTTGGATCTCTAAAATAATTTGTTATAATTCATTATTGTAATAAGTTGAGACTATCTTATTTTATATTTAGAGATAGAGTTGTTTGCATAGGTGTGAGGGAGAGCTAAGAAATAGAGGATTTGCTATTTGATCTCTCAATGAGAATAGAAGATTGTTGTTAGATATTGTTAGAGGAATTATTTGAGGATAAAAGAGGAGAAATTAATAAGCGAGAGAGAGAGAGGATTGTTGAGTGGAGCGAGGGCATAAAGTGAGTTTTGGAATGAATTTGTGTGACATAGGTCTTTTCCCTGTGTAATTTGGTCAGGCCAAGACTCTGTATTGTTTTATTTGTAATAAAACAATGTTGCGTGTAAGATGTATCGAACAGCCTGTGGAGGATTTGAACGTTGATTTCGTTTCTTTGTGTTTAAATACTTTGTTGTTGGACTTTTGTTTTCATGTTTCATAGTGGAAATCCCTGCGTTTAAGGAAGATTTGGTGTAGGTTGGGTCAACAAGCGGAAATCCCATTTACACAGGAAATCACGCTAAAACACTTAGCAGATTCGAAAGGGAAGATTTGAAAGTTTATGTAATTGGTTGTTGAATGTTATCAGGTCCGGTAGTTCATATATATCTCATCACTCAAACCATTCAACGTGTGACAAGTCTTGTCCCCGGCCCTTGGCGATATGCGATCACCGACACATCACATTGGCATTTTGGAGCAAAGGTGATATATATATTAAAGCGACCTTTGTAAATCGCCGATAGTGATAGCATATCACATCGGACCAAGGGAGAGCACTGATAGTGAAAGCCTAATGCCTGTTGATCACCGATTTTGTGATTTGTTCTGAACCATTGGATCACCAGATCTGGATCTGCAATGAACAATCGTATAAATTGTTTATAAAGGCTTAAAAGGGTTGTTAAGCCTTTTCCAAAGGGTTTTCTAGTCCCGAAAAGGGGAAAGCCATCGTTTTAACAGGATTTGGATTTCGATAAAGAGGAGGGGTGATTGTGGGTTTTATTTAAACTATTGTTTCCGCTTCAGCAAATTCCAAAGTCACTGTTAGAGTTGATCATTTCTACCATAGGAACTCAGGGAGGCCATCGAAATTGAGAGCCATGCCAGAAATCTCAACAAAGATGATGGTTGGAAGCTTAGCAGGAGCTGGATTCTGACCCTCTCCTTATGATTC
Source organism: Pinus taeda (assembly GCA_000404065.3). Lineage (NCBI taxonomy): Eukaryota > Viridiplantae > Streptophyta > Pinopsida > Pinales > Pinaceae > Pinus > Pinus taeda. The sequence goes on along the minus strand of APFE031027061.1, from coordinate 31,734 downwards.
TCTTGTCTCCTCCCTCTTCTCCCTTTTTTACTTTTCCTTCCTCTCCCCTCTTTTCATCTCTTGATTGGTTATCTTTATTAATTCTCTTGCTTCTTGCTTCTTTATATTTATCTTTCTTATATTGTGCGCCTTTTGTTTTCCTTAACTATAATATCTATATATATATATTATATATCTGTGTTAATATTTTTCTAAACCCTCCTATTATTGAGGTATTCTAACCTCTTATCCATTTTCAGTTTAGTTATATAACTATGTTTCTTATAATTTATTATGATTTAATATTATATTCTAACAACTATTTTTGGTAAACCAATTTTATAACTATATTTATTATATTTTACTAAATAAAAATAAATAGAATTTACAACTAATAAATATTAAATATTCCCCCTTTTTTAGGATCTTTATCTACCTAATCTCCAACGGCTAGTTCTCAACGGCTAGTCCCCAACAACTAGTTTTCAGCAGCTAGTTTTAATCCTAGACAATGATGCATCCCTACTATTTATTCATTAAGATTGTATTATTTTTTCCACCTTGTCCTAAGGATGAACCACATTAGTTTGTTCGAAACATCTACCCAATCCTGAAAATGTGATTAATCCAAAAGACATTTATCTATACCTAGGATTCTTTATTATGCTTATAATGTTAATGAATTTGAATGCATATATGACCTAGCTAACACATTTAATCCATGGAAAAATAATATATGTATATGTTCTTCAATTTTAAGGAGATTTGAGCCAAAAAACAAAACAAATAAATGAAGTGTCATTTCTTTCTTATAGTAGAAACTTATAGTTATTTGAGGCCTCAAAAGGGCCTCACTACCCTAAGAAAGACCCTTATCATACAACGTGAATACGAAAGAGGAAAGAACAAACCCAAATGTACACCAACAATGTTTCTTCTTTGAGATTCAAACTCTCAACCATTAGGGACTGAAAGATGAGAAAGAGGTGCCCATATTACTACTCATCTTTTCCCCCTCTTACAAAATTTCAATATAGTGCAAGCATGACTAGGACCCAAATCCCATCCCAACTCAGCAGTATGCATGAATGACAATACCTTGCACCTATTGATTGCATTTGAATGAAACATATATTTCCCATTAAAACCACTACAATAAGTCTAAGAAGAATATAACAGGGTTATATTCAATTCCTTTAGAAGGAAGGAGATGAGATGTTGATCCATAGCTGAATAAGTAATTTCCTAAGGTTTAGCTACCAAAAACCCTACCACAACTGTTGCATTGAATAGATAGTCTATCAAACCTATTGTTGGTTCTCAATTTGTGTCTTGTAGGAACTGCTCAAGAACACAATTGTTGAGGATTAAAAAATCCTCTCGCTTTAGGTGCCTCAGGATGGCCTCCTATACACCACATGGGGTATTTCGTGGCTACAATTATACGATTTTCAATATGAAAATAAAATAGGACCAACTTCTGATCAAATGAGATGTTGTAGTAATAATATGGCTTAGATGGAAGAAATCATAATTACTAGTAGTTGATGAATGATATAGCTCACACATCAAAGATGCAATGAATAGAAGAAATAAATACAAGTAAAAAACATAGCATAAACATAAACATATATAATATTTAAGACACAAATGTTAGTTTAATAATAAAATAGAAAGAACGTTAGAACACGTACAACTTCTGTTTCTTTCTCAATCGAATCCCACAATAGCTAGCGAACTAATAATAAATAAAAAAATAAATAAATTGTAAGAATCAACATGAGAACATAATTAATTTAAGATCTATTTATGTCATAAACACAAAATTATCATGTACACTATAAAGAAAACAAAACACATCGGATTCAAAGTATGTCAAGTAAAAGATCACTTCTCGGCCCCAGAGGAAAGCTCATGGAACTTAAACCTTCGGTCAAATACTCAATATTTTAATCACCTGATTTGATAATAAATACCATAGAACTAAGAAATTGAATAAAATATATGCCACAAACTATGAAACAGGTCCAACATTTAACAAATTTTAAACTGTTATAGACAAACACATATATCAAAAGGGAATTTACCTAAGATGTAAAAGTTATATCATTCAATCAACCATAGATCTATGCATCAAGTACATTCATATCCATAAACATTAAAAATTACTTCTTTTATCAACAACCCCATATTAACGAGAAACATGGTCTTAAATAGAGTTTTCAAAAATAACTATCGTAATAATTATCTTTAATTTGATAGAATTCAAATTAAAATAATGTAAGTTAAAAGTAAATAAAATTTCACGAACGCCTCCGTGACTTGAAATCTTTTCCCCTTTTTGACATGGCAGTAGGGGATTGTCCTTGGGATCCATGCATTCATGCCATTGGTATCTAAGGCATGACTAATGCCACCTCATCCCAATCCTCTTTCTAATCAGTAACTGTTTTCATCGACTTGACTGGCTAAACTACCTGTGCATTAGAAGCAACTTTCTCCAAGATAGCATTTCAGCTCACCTGCTTCTTTGCCTTTGCAATCTTGTCCCACTAGGCTGGTGCTAACTGGGGTATATTCATATGCTTTGTTATTTTAACAGTTGGCTTTGTCCCAAATTGGTAGCGAGTCGTAGGGAGGTTTTTTATGAAGTTGTTTATGTTATGCAACCAACTCACAATATAGAAGAAAAGATAGATCAATGACTTCAAAATCAGTTTCTTCAAGGGGGAAACCTCCTCTACATTACACAAATGAACAATTATTGGATGATACAAATGACAAGACCTCCTTTCTATATATTGGAGTCTAAGGGGTCACAATATAATCAAAGCCGACATAGCAATAATAATGTAAGGGCGCAACAATAACAATAGTGGGCTTCTATGGGGCACAATAATATCAATATGGGGACAACATGGGCACAATAATAACAATAAGGGACTATGATGAAAATAATAATAAGGTAATACACTAGTATTATATGGACCTAAAATGCCCCTCTCCTTCAAAAAAGTGTTGTCCTCAATGCTTGAGTAGTTCTAGATGTTTCTATATACAATTTTCATCCTCCCATGTAGAATATTCAGCAGGTAAGTTCTTCCACTTTATGAGATACTCTGAAATTGATCAATTTTGTACCTATCAAGTTCTTGTTTCTGTGACTACTTCAGGTTCCAATATGATTTTTCCTTCCTCATCAAGTTCTGGCAATATTGTTTAAACTGGGAGCTTGTCACCTATAAACTTCTTTAAGCATGAAACATGGAAAACTGGGTGCACTCGGGAAGCTATAGGAATCTCCAATTTGTATGCCATAGTACCAATCTTTTATAACACCTTGTATGGGCCATAATACTTTGGTGATAATTTATTATCCTTCTTAGCTTGCTTGAGGGACATTTGTTTGTATGGTTGTAGCTGTAGAAATACCCAGTTACCTACATCAAAACTTCTTACGTTGCAATGTTGATCTACCTTTTGTTTCATTCTATTCTACGCCAGAGTGAGGTTATCCTATAAGAGTTGGAGAAATTGTTTTTGATGCTCGATGTGATCTTCCACTGCTTGAACCTTATAAATTTTTCTTAAATATGATGCGATGGACGGTGGATGATATCCATTAAGTGCCATAAATGGGGTCATTTTACTGCAATATGGAAGGAAGTGTTATAGCACCATTCATCGAAAGGCAACCATTTGACCCATTATGTCTATTTATCAGATACAAAGCAACAAAGATATCCTTCCAAACATTTGTTCACTATCTCAATTTGCCCATCAGATTGAGGATGGTAATATGAGCTATGAGCTAACTGAGTACCCAGACAAGAAAATAATTATGTCAAAAAATTTCTAGTGAAAATGGCATCTTTGTCGCTTACAATAATCTTTGGGTTTTGATGTAGCTTTTGAATTGTTTCCATAAATGCACTAGAAACTGTACTAGATTTAAAGGGATGAGATAATGCACAAAAGTTGGCATACTTGGTAAGTCCATCAAACACCACCATGATGACACCCTTTCCTTGGGACTTGGGTAAACTTGTGATAAAATCCATTGAAAGCTCCTCCCAACATTGACTTGGAATGGATAAAGGTTGTAATAGACCTAGGGTATTAATTGTTTCAACTTTATTTTGTTGGAAAACCAAACATTCTGCCACAAAATTTTGAATATCAGATTTGAGGCCATCCCAAAAAAAATCCTTCTTAACCCTTTGGTAAGTTTTTAAAAATCCTGAGTGCCCTCCTAAGGGAGAGGTGTGCAATTCCATAAGAATCTTTCGTTTGAGTTGGGAATTCTTACAGAGGTATAAGCGATATTTTGTACCATAACAAATCATTTTTCCAGCTAAATGTATCAAATGTACTGGGGTCTTGTTGTACCCTTTGAATGAGTACCCACACTTTTTCATCATTCTTTCATCCATCCCTTGATTTGTTTATCCAATTTATTTGGATAATAGAAATGGTGCAAAGTAATGCTTCCACATCCTCATCCTCTATTGAGACTGCATCTACAACAACATTTTGTTTCCTTTTTTTGTAGATGATTTCAAAGTGATAACCCAACATCTTTGTGACCCATTTTTGCTGATCTTCTGAAGATAATATTTTTTCTAAAAAGTATTTAAGACTATCCTGATCTGTTTTTACCTTGAAGTGTCTTCCCATTAGGTAAGGTCGTCATTTCTTAAGTGCATGTAGTATTTCCAACATTTCCTTCTCATAAATAGCTTTGTTTAAATACTTTCCTTTGATTGAACGATGTTCAAAAGCAATGGGTCTTTCTTCTTGCGTTAAAACAACACCAATTCCATTTCCTGAGGAATCACATTCCACAATAAAGGTTTTTGTGAAGTTTGGGGTAGCTAAGGCTAGTGCTTGGCACATTGCCTCTTTAAGATGTTCAAAGGCTTTCATTGCTTCTGTATTCTAAGAAAATGCATCTTTCTTCAGTAATGTTGTTAGAGGTTCTGATATTCTCCCATAATTCTTAACAAACTTGAGATAATACCTTGTCAACCCGAGAAATCCTTGCAAATTCTTTATGGATGTGGGTATTTTCCATTCCTTAATAGCTTTAATTTTGCTAGGGTCTACCTTAACACCTTCATGAGATACAATATGACTCGGATATTCCACCTCTTGTACTCCAAAGAACCATTAGGAGGTTTTTGAATATAATTCTTTCTCTTTTAATAGTTTGAGCACTTTATGAACAAGTTGAACATGATCCTTCCAAGACTTGTTCTAGATTATTAAATCATCAAAAAATACTAACACAAATTTTCTAAGGAAGGGTTTGAAAATGGAATTCATAAAACCTTGAAATGTAGAAGGTGCATTGGTAAGGCTAAAAGGCATGACCAAAAATTCATAATGACCCTCATGAGTTCTAAATGTTGTTTTCAAAATGTCTTCAGTCTTCATTCTGATTTGATGATATTCTGAACTAAGGTCCAACTTGGTGAAGTAAATTGTTCCATGCAATTCATCCAATAATTCACCAACGACAGGAATGGGAAATTTATATTTAATTGTGGGTTTGTTGATCTCCCTATAATTCTAACACATGTGCCATGATCCATCCTTCTTGTGCACCAATACTACTGGAGCAGAGAAATAACTTTGACTAGGTTGAATTATACCAGCCTCTAACATTTTTGCAACCATACATTCAATTTCATTCTTTTGAGCATAGGGATACCTGTAAGGCCGGATGTTTGGAAGAACACTTCCAGGAATCAAATGATAGCATGATCATGATAAAGAATAGGTGGGAGGCCTTTGGGAATCTCAAATACCTTGGAATGATTGTCCAATACTTTTTGGAGATATGGAAAAATAGATGATTTCGATGTGGGAACCTTTAGCGACTATAATTGTGCAATTACGCCACGTTTTTCTTTCTTTAGAAGTTTTGTCATGCTATTAGAGATAATGTTAGGTCCCTATACTACTAGTGTAACCCCTTATTTTTATTAGTGCAACCAACTTATTGTATTAGTTTGCCCATATATTCCCCATATTGTTATTATTATGCCCCATAGAAGCCGACTATTGTTATTGTTGTGCCCCTACAATATTATTGTTATGTAGGCTCTCATTGTACTGGGACCCCTTAGACTCCTATATATAGAAAGGAGGTATTGTCATTTGTATCATCCAATAATTGTTCATTTGAGTAATGTAAAGGAGGTTTCCCCCTCGAAGAGGCTGATTTTGAAGTCTTGATCTATCTTTTCTATATTTTTGTGAGTTGGTTTCATAACATTTGGTATTAGAGCCTTTGGATTCCAAGGCTTCACTGCTCCAAACAGGTCATCGTGGAATTTTCACTATAAATTTTTATCTACAAAATTTCAAAATATAACACAAAAACCCATTTGAGCCAAAATCTTTCTAAACCTCGGGTCCAAATTTTATATCTTGTATCACTATAGTTTCGGTGATATGATCTGAGGAAATTAGGGCTTTTGTAAGCTCTAGAATTCCATCGCAAACAGCTCATCATGGAATGTTCGCTATATTTCTTTTTAATACAAAAGTTTAGAAATTGAAATTAAAACCCATTTGATCTAAAATTGTGGTGAAGCTTAGGCCCAAATTTAAGATCTTGTTTCACTACATTTGTGAAGATATGGTCCAAGACATTTAGGGTTTGTGCAGGCTCCCGAATTACATCCCATATAGGTGACCTGAGGAAAATCATCATAACTTTCTCTCTGAGCATCAGATTGAAATTTCATAAAATGTTACAGAAATAGGATTACTTATAGTTATTTGTGTATCTGTTTTAGATCCTAAGGTCGAAACAATGACACGAGGCACTTCGTACAAGTTTTCTCTCCTGAACTAGTCTATAATCAGCTCATCGTGGGAGATTTAGCATAAATCTTCCTTGGAGAATCCAATATTTATCATACTTGTGGGGTTGGAAATATGACTTCGATGGCTATCATAGGACGCAATTTGAGACCTTGGAGATCCGAAATTATAGAGATACAATAGATTCAATATCGAGCTACTACAAAGTGAAAATGGTGTGTAGTTTTTTTAAAGTTTTGCATTAAGTTTGGTTGAAAAATTATTTTGAAGGAATTCAAAGGGTCTGGAAGCTAAGATGGGTGGTATAGAATAAAAACTTAAAGGAAACATGGAAGATTTGAAGATGTATTTGACAAATGTGCTACAAGAAATTCTTACTAATGGCAAAATGGTAGTAAAGGAAACTCATGATGAGAAAAAGAAATTTTAATCATGATTTTATAGAATATAATGTTGGATTGAAGACTCACCATGTTCCAAATATTGATATGAGGAAGTTTGGTGGAAAGGATCCCATAACATGGATACTATAGATGGGGCAATATTTTGATCTCCATAATGTGAAAAACACACAAAAGGTACGCATTGCAACTTTATATTTGGAACCAAATCAGTTTGTATGGTATCGATGGCTTTTCTATCATAAACAATTTGTCACTTGGGAAATTCTTCTGGAAGAAATGATAGCACATTATGAGGATACAAAAAGAAACACCTTTTTATCTAATTGATAAATCTCAAACAAAAGGGTTCAATGATGGATCATATTGAGGACTTCCAAAAATTGAATATAAGGGTAAAAGATATTCCAGAGGATCATAAGAATGATGTGTTCATAGGGACTTTAAAGGGTAACATCCAACATGAGGTTCGCCTTTGGGAACCTAATTCATTGGAGAAGGCATTTAGTTTGGCATGAAAAATTGAAAGCAGAATAATGGCAACAAGGAAACCTATAACTCACAACTATAAATATGGAAGTGTTGTTTCTCCTATCTTTTCACCACCTACACAGTTGACACCACAACAATTGGAAGAAAAAAGAGAAAAGGGATTTGTTACAACTATGATAGAAAATACACTAAAGTTCATAAGTGTTCCGAGAAGAAATTAATTTACATAGATGGGGAAGGGGAGCGAGAAAAGGAACACGAAATTTCAAAAGAAGAGGATATACACCAGGAATCAATCCCAGAGAAAGAAAAAATGAATATGATGAAATCATGTAATGCATTGACAAGAATTACCACTCCTCAAACTCTCAAGATAGAAGGGCATATCAAGAAGAAAAAGGTAATAGTGTTGATCGATTCAGGTAGTACCCATAATTTTATTCATTCTAAGATTGTGAAGGAATTGAATTGCTTCCTATATCTAGCACCAGAGTGTCAAGTAATGGTTGCGAATGGAGGAACCATAAATCACTCTAGAAAGAACCATAATATCAAGCTATCCATGGGAGAATATGTCTTGAGTATTCCAATGTGTGGTGTAGATGTTGTACTAGGAGTCCAATTGTTATAGCTCAAAATCTCACTATTATGGTTTGTGATGCTGCACTCATGGCCTAGGGCAACCCCTCCTTCTAGACCTGGTCCAAAATTTAAAAAACAGTGTTTTATCCCTTATACGCGACATTACCCTTAGTTAAATGTGTGTATACGTGGGTAGGCATATACCCAACCCGTGTATATGTGTTAAAACACTTAAAAAAATATAAAACTCCTTAATTTCGGGTGGAGATCGCAGGTTTTATCTGCTGATCACCTGTTAGTGCCCGTGGCCCAACTGTTCCCAACTAACTCCCAACTAAAAAACTACTTTTGGAGAGGTATAAAAAGACCTCAAGGGAAAGGCCTAAGCGAGGAGAGAAGAGAGAGAAAGGTTATTATATTGAGATTTTTCCCCTAACCAGGTCTGAAGACCCTTATGCCTTCTACACTTCCCCCATTTGTACAGGAAACCCTTGTTTCCTTGTGTGTTGATGTTCATCCACTACTTATGACATCATGGAGTGAGTTATGGAAGGAGTTTGCTAAAGGCTTGAGGCTGGACGGATCCGGAAGGAAGATTTGCTTGGAGCTTGCGAAAGGTTACTCAGGTGAAATTATTCCCTTTATGCATTTTATTTGTCTATAATAAAGAAACACGTCTTGGTTCCTGATATAAATCCTCTTTATGTTTATGATATTCATGTTGGAATTCATATGTGAATGGTTGTTTAAAGTTCATAACTAACTACCTTCCTTTATAACATGGAAGATGATTTCTTTATAAGTCTTTGTCCATATACTGTTGTGTTCTTTGGAAATTGTTGTTGTTTGTAGGACAAAGGAGCGAAAGGGACTTGAAGAAGGGTTTGGACCCTAAAGGACCTTCTCAAACGTAGGACCTAAGGTACACCCCTCTTACTATAGAATTTGCTTATAATAGCATAATGGCTGTGTGAATTTGTGTTTCTCTTTATAGACAACTTTCGGTCTGCTAGGATTTCCACCCAAAAGCCCCAGGGGAACATTTCCCTTAACAAAATTGATGACTCCGCTGGGGACAACACTCTTGTTGTTCCTAGTTTGGGTGTTTTCAAGCCAATCAGGGCTCAGTTGCCTGTTTGCTTGCTGTTGTTGTGTGGTTTGTTCTTGAATTCTAAGTTTTGCCAGTTTCTTCAGTTTGTTTTTTATTTTTCTTGAAGTCTTTCACATACGTTGTTTTTCTTAGTTACAGAAGAGTATATACGCATGTTTCTTTAAGCAAACCCACGTATATGCATGTTTCCTTAGAATCAGTCGCGTATACATGCAGTCCGTACATAAGTACAGTCGGGTATATCTTGCAATTTTCAAGATTTGTAAATCTTTTTGTCTCTGAAGTTCTGTCTGGTGGTTTGATTCAGTTTGAAACAGTCATTTTCCAATATCAGTTGTTTGTTTTACACCAAGCATCTTGCTCCAAATTCTCTCTGATTGTAAGTGGTATTGGTCTTATTTTTGTTGTTGCAAGCGTCATCATTTTTTGCTAAAGCACGCAAGATCTATTATTGGAATCTTGGTTGCTCTGATTCATCAGGGCAGAAAGATTGGTCTCAATCTTTGTGTTGAATCTTGCTTTTGGTGACTTTTTGTTTGCTTGACAAAACCGCTTTTTGTGACCATCCACTTCTTTGTTTCATGAAAGTTGTTGATTGATACTTTCTTGAAATTAGTCTTTTTAATCTTTTTGGTCTCTGTTGCCAAATCTTTCATTAATGCTTTTGATTGTTAAGGGAATCTTTAAACACATTTATGTTTGTTGAGTTTTCATCCATTGTGTGGTGTCAACTTGCAAAAGTGTTTGTTGCCTATATTTCAATCGCAAAGTTTCAGTTTTGTTGAGAGCATTTTTTAAAGACTCTTTTGTTGTTGCTTTGAAGAAAACTTTTTGAAAAACTTTGTTTTTCTTTCTTGAACTTGGTTTTCATTTGGTTTCCTTTTAGTGAATGAAAGTGCTTTATGTTTGTCTTGAAATTTTTTTTTAGTGTTTAGACGAAATGAATGGTAGCATCTCATATTCCATCTAGACATTTTAAGTGGAAAAATAAAAATAGATAAGCAAGCAACTTTCATTTCTTGTTTTTAGAGTTGTTTTGAATCTTGCATCAGCATTTATTTGTTGCATTAGGATAGATTTGCATATATTTTTAGGAATACATAGCTTTGTTAAATTTTGTGAGTGTGAAGCATGAATTAACGAAAAGAAAAGAAAATTTTGTTTTATTAGAAGTTCCTTTGAACCCTGTAGAAATTGCTCTTCATCGAAAAACGAAAACAAGTGCATGTGCATATAGTTAGGTTTTTATTAATGTATTTTGCATCAGAAAACACCACTAGTTTCACTTCCGTTATCCCGTGACTTAAAGAACAACCTTGTAGGTTTTAACCCCGTACATAAATTACCTGCATACGAATTCTAAATCATAGAAAAATAAGCAATGCGAGAGCATAACACATAAAAACACATATGCACAGAGATTTTCACCTGGATCTCAAAACCGGGACTACTAGCTTGATTTTTCATTATATTCCTTTCAATGTTACAATACATATTTATACATGCTGAAGCAT
>APFE031027061.1:0-16069 GCA_000404065.3 Pinus taeda | reverse complement strand
TTTCATTATATTCCTTTCAATGTTACAATACATATTTATACATGCCGAAGCATCCAATACCATGGACCCAAAACCATCACGTCCAATACCATGGACCGAAAACCATCGCGTCCAAAAAACATGTGCGAAAATCATGCACAAAACCATAGGTGGGTCCACCCAACCTAACATAGGTTCCAAAACCAAAATTTTCCGGGCCGCTGCCCCGGACCCCATAAAGTGGGCTTACGGGTACCCGTCAAACCCCCTGTTAACTATGTGGAAAGAATATAACACAACCCAACAAACCTATTTTAAAATCAAGCGCTAACTAAAATTCACTAAATTTTTTTCTTTTAAGTTACATACACCAACAAGTTTTAGGATTTTAGGGCCTTGGATTAGCCGAGTGGAGAGTTAACTCTCCAAGGCCATTAAACGTCAAACGTAGGAGTCTAAATAACAAGTGAAAATCCAATAGCGTCAGGAAGACCAAGAAAGCTTTGGATCTGGGAGTTAAGCACGAGGGTCTATGAAGACAGAGAAGAGAGATACCCCCTCTCCTACTTGTTCGAACTTACCTCACGACTGTTCCGCCTAGCTTCTGTGACGAGTTGGTATCCATAGTTGCTACTCCTAGGGATCTACATAGGTGGATGCAGAGGGGAATCCCGTGGCACCTGAGGTCGACGTTGCATCACTCTCGACAGTACTACTGGAGGGCACCCTTGCGAAGCTTGGGGGCTTGCACCAGCGCAGGCTGTTGTTAGGAGGTCAATGTAACTTCCTCTATTACCTTTGCTGATAGGACTGGGCCCTCATCATCCTAGACTATCTTCATAAGGCCCCTTAATTCACTTTCTCGTATTTTGGTGTCCAGTCCTAATTACCTGAAGCGGAAATACTTGGAATTTTTTTGACTGGCTGTTATCTTTAGGGACTTTATAGTGCGTGCTTTGTGCTCTTAGTTGGCCTAGCTTTCAATTTTTTGAGTCTTTAGTTAGATCTTAACAAGAAATTCAAAGTGGCTGACCGATCACCTAGACGGTCTCGAAGACTTCGTGGTCTTTCACCACCAATTTTAGAGCCTTCTCCTAGAAGGCGCAGAGGTAATTCTACTGGTGGGTTTCGTCCCACAGAAGTTGACGCATCGGGGATTGATCCTCCTCTCGGGGGCATTAGTATTCAAGCAAGGCCTGGTACTTCCGCGGAACAAGAGAGGGACACTCTAGTTCTTTCTCGAGTTCGCTTACAAGCGGAGAATAACATAGAGGTAGAAGAACTCTCAGAGTCGTTAGTTGGGACTCTAACGCATAGACCATCAAGTCCAGGTTACGCTACGCGCTTACCATCGATGACCACTACTGGAAGCATGCTTCTACAAGTGCTACGACTGTGCAGACTCCAATATCTGTACAAGGGGGAGGAACTATTTCCATCCGCTCCGCTTCTTTATTTAGGTCTTTTTCTAGCACATCTTTAGTTGGGTCTACCTCCATTCCGTCCACGAGTGGAAATTCCCAAACCAATGCTTTTGGTTCTTGATTATTCCCATTTGGCGCCCATTCACAGGGTATTCCTTCAGTTTTGTTCAGTGCTGCCACGTCCATGATGAGTGGATCGGCTTCATTCTATGGTTTTCCTTTCGGAAGTGGTCATATACCACATTCCAACCCGACGATAGGATCCATGCCTTTTTCTTCTATAGGACAAAGCAACAATCCTTTCCAAGGTTGGACTAACCCTGGGGTTAGTGGCGCGGGAACTGGGAATTTGTTTTTCGGCCAACATGGGAATAGGCCGTACACCACAGTTAGCTCGTTTCAAAGTATTCCTCCCTTAGCTTCGGTTTGGAATTCGTATCATGGGTTATCAACTCCTTATAATCCTTTAGGAGGAAACTTTGCTGGTTATGGTGGATATGCGGCCGGAGTTGGTAAAACTCCGAATTTTGCTGGATCACAAGGCTTGCCTTTTGGTTCAGCTAGTTCTACTGGTTACTTCGAGCAGCCTGGTGCCTTCCAAAATCCAGGTCAATCTTTTCAGAACTTTGGGAGTTCCGCCCAGTCTGGGTGGAATCCCCAAGGTCCTCCTAGGCTTCTGTTTCTGGCAACATTGAACTTACCAGATCTCAGTAAGTTAAAAAAAGATCCAATCAAGTACAATCTGGCCTGCCCTCCGGTCCCAACCAAACTCCCTTCGGATATTCCAAAATTCAAAGGGAAGAGTGGTGAGGACCCAGGCGACCATGTAACCACATTCCATTTGTGGTGCTCATCCAACTCCCTTATCGAAGACTCGATTAGGTTGAGACTCTTTCAACGCACCTTGACTGGTAATGTGGCCAAATGGTATATAGAGTTGCCAGGGGGCAGCTTTACATCTTTCGCTGACTTAGCCAATATTTTCTTAAATCATTTTCAGTTGCCTGTCAGTTATGATGCCGGAACCGAACTACTGGCCACTTTTCGTCAGGATAAGGCAGCTCACATTTCTGACCATATTCAAGAATGGAGACGGAGAAAGAGACTCATTAAAGCTAAAATCCCTCTGGAGTACCGTCTCGAATGGTTTTTGAAATCTTTAATACCTGAGATCTCCAAGGATGTCTCCATGTCTGGAGTCTATTCTGAGGAGCAAGCCATTTTTAGGGCCCAGTAATTAGAATTGATCTACTCTCAGTCTGGGACCCTACAAAAATACTTTCCAGATGCTCCTGGGTCTAAGTTGACGTAGATAATTCGAAGCCAGGTCCCCACGCGGATGGTATTGTTGGGTCGGTAGACACGAATACAGTGAACTTGTTGAACCAATTGCAGCAGTTGTCTTTACAAACTGCTTCTAACAACCAAGTCACATCGTCTAACCCTTCGGCTTCCCAAACCTCTTCGATTAATGTCGTCCAATCTGATAAGCCCAAAGGAAATCAAAATTCTAATGGGAAAAAGGAAGGACGAGGTAAGAAAAAGAACCAGGATGGGAAGCCTGATACAAATAAATCCGACAATAATGCTGGTGGTGATAGAAATGAATCTAAAAAGAAAGTCAAGTTTCCATGCAAGTTGTGCAGTGGAGACCATTTAACTCATCTTTTCCCCAAGATTGAAGGCGCTCGGTTCTTGTTAGGGCAGCAAGGGACTTCTAGTTGCCAAGCTATGTTAACCAACCCTTTTCCCCAAGGGCAGTAACTTCTTGGTGGTGCGAGTTCAAACCCTGGAACCTCCACAGGGGGCAACCAGGAAGGGGAAAAATCATCGAATGTTTTCATGATGGGTTCTAACGTCCATGTGGCTACTCAGTCACGTGATTATAGTGAAGCCGAAACTTCCAAGGACAAGACTATTCCTGGAAATACCGACCTTCATATTGAGCGACCCCCTGCTGAGAGTATACCATGGATACCGAAAGGTTCCGCTAAACGTGCGACTATCAATCCTAATGCTAGGGCCGCCCAGAATTACTCCATTGTTGAGGATATGGCTTAGAGTCCGTGTGCCATGTCCACTTTAGAGGTTCTCCAGTCGTGTCTGGCTCAGCGAAGTGCTTTACTTTCCACGATTGGGGTAGTCGATCCAACTAACTCTTTAGTGCTCACTTTCGACATGTTAAATGTCAAAAAGCGACTCCCTCATCATATGGCTTTTAAATAACGTCTACATATCGTGAATTAACATTTTCGTATGTTATTAATGAAGGGCTCCACGTGCTTATGTCGATGTCATGCTGGAAGGCTATTGGATCACCTTCGGCTGTTCCGTTCGTTGTTTGACTGCATTCGATGGTGATTCTCATAAGCCACATGGGATTATCCCGACTTTCTATATGTGTTGGAAGGCGATGTTATATTGAAGTAGAAGTCGTAATTCTACCTAGACTATAATATCTCTTAGGACGGAACTGGGTATTACGAAATGGATGTCGTTGTTTCGACTCTGTTTCGTGTCATTTGCTTTCCTCATGAGGGGAAAATCGTTAAGGTTGATCAATTGGATTATTGTCGAGTCGGTCCTTAAGCAAGCTCTAACTCTACTGTTCCTTTAGTGGATAACCCTCGTCCGCCTACTGAGAATTTAGGAGTAGGGATGTATTCCTCGTTGATGGGTACTTTTGATCTTCCCTCTCCTTTCGCTAAAATCAATGCCATTTCATCATCTAAGGAGTCTCCTCGAGAAGAGTTCTTTTGAACTCGTTATTTTTCAGACCCTTGGACCTTGCCTTCACCTACAACCATATTAGTTGAAGGATAAGGGAATGGAATGGCATTTCCTATATCTGCAGCTGAGCTTAGATATCAGTCTATCATCAACTCTGTAGACGACCATTCTACTCCTTTTTCCGAAGAGGAGTTAGATGGCAATGTGGCCCCGGCTTGGAGCCTTGATTCTACCTCTGCCTTGGACTGCTTAGATTGATTTTTACCTTCTGAAGAAGCAATTCTCGAATCAATGATGGGTATAGATCGACCTTGGGAAGATTTACACCATCGTTCATACTTTCTTCCTCCATTGCAGGAGGTAGAATCTAGATTCTCCGAGCTCTGTAATAGTGATGTTTGTACGGTGTCAAATCATTTGGCTCTAGCACACGTTCGTGCCGAAGGTAATATGTCGGTGATTTCAAAAACAACACCTATAAACATCTCTAGGGACCCTAACACGATCGAGAATCTCTTCATCAGAATTGAGTGTTCCCCTAAAGAAATTCAAATTTACACCGACCTGTTCAAGGAATTTCGGGATGTATTTGCTTGGTCTTATGAAGAAATGCCTGGCATTAACCCATCTATAGTTCAACATGCGATCAAGACGTATGAAAATGCCAAACCAATTCGTCAAAGGCTTCGGCCGGTTAACCCTAGGAAAGCAGTGGCTATCAAAGTTGAAGTGGAGAAGCTGCTAAAGGCGGGTTTTATATACCTTGTTCCTCTTACTGATTGGGTTTCTAATATAGTACCTATAGATAAAAAGCAAGGAACAATCCGAGTATGCATCGATTTTAGGGACCTAAACAAGGCTTGTCCAAAGATAATTACCCCACGCCATTCATTGATAAGATTATCGACGAGTGTGCGGATAATGAGATTTTTTCCTTCATGGATGTTTTTTCTGGTTATAATCAAATTTCTATCCGTCTTGAAGATCAACACAAGACAACCTTTATATGTCCTTGGGGTACCTTTGCATATAGAAAGATGCCTTTTGGTCTTAAAAATGTTGGAGCCACCTTTCAGCAGGCCATGTCATATGCTTTCCATGACATCAAGCATGTCATCGAAGCATACTTGGATGATCTCACTGCTCATTCTCGAAAGAGAACTGACCACCCTAGTCATCTTCGAATGGTTTTCGAGCGATGTCGTTTTTATAAAATCCGGTTGAATCCCAACAAGTTCGTTTTCGCGGTTACGTCCGGTCGGTTATTAGGGTTCATTGTGTCAAATGAAGGGATTCGGGTTGATCCCTTCAAGGTTGAGGCAATAGTTTAGTTGCCTCCCCCGTCCTCAATTCGACAACTTCAGAGGCTTCAAGGGAAGGCTAATTTCTTAAGGCGGTTTAGAGCGAACTATGTCGAGATCACTAAAGGGTTCATGCGTTTGTTACGGAAAGGAGTTCCATTTGTATGGGATGACTTTGCGCAATGATCGTTAGATGCTTTGAAAAAGGCACTAGTCTCTAACCCGCTTTTGAGTCCACCGGATTATGGGAGAGACTTCCTTTTATATCTCGCTGCAGCAGAATCAACCATTGGTATGGTTCTCGTTCAGGAGGATGATGCTCTCACCGAGCTTGTTATTTATTATTTGAGCTGAGGCTTAATAGGTCCTGAACTTCGCTATTCTTCGGTTGAGAAGTTGGCCTTGGCAGCTGTCCATGCTGTCCAGCGGCTCCATCATTATATCCTGTTCCGCAAAACTTTTGTCTTAGCGGCGGTCAATCCATTTCAATTTTTCCTCAGTAGGCGAGTGATTGGGGGCAAATATAATAGATGGATAGTCATCTTGCAAGAATTTGATATCGAGTTCTTGTCAGCCAAGTCTAAGAAATCCATGGTTTTCGCTGAGCTAATTTTTGAGCTGCCTTGTGGAGAGGATACTGTTTATGAGGAAAGTTTTCCCAACGAACATTTATTCCTCATCTCTTCACTCGATCCTTGGTATAAAGATATCATTGTCTATCTCTAGAATTCGAAGTTTCCGTCTACTTTCTTCAAGGATGAACGTCGAAAATTACGTCACCTGGCTAAAAATTATGTTATCATTGGTGATACCTTATACCGTCGAGGGGTTGATTCAATCCTTCGGCGCTGTTTAACCTTAGAGGAAGTAGAGTCAGTGCTAAATGATTGCCACAGTGGAGCTTGTGTTGGTCATCTATCGGGGCTTGCTACAACCCAGCGCATCTTACGTGCTGGCTATTTTTGGCCTTCACTCTTTAAAGGCTGTGTGGAAGCGGTCAAACGCTATCACCCCTGTCAAATATTTACTCGCAATATGCGTGCTCATCCAGCTCCTCTTTTTCCCGTTGTCACCGTCGGTCCTTTTACTAAGTGGGGTATTGATTTTACAACTTGTAATCTGCCTTCAACGGCGAATCACAGGTACATTATCGTGGCTGTAGACTACTTTACGAAGTGGGCCAAGGCCATGCCCACTTATAAAAACGACAGTGACATGGCATCATTGTTCCTTTTCAATCAGGTTTTCTCAAGGTTCGGTATCCCGAGAGAGATTGTCACTGATCATGGCAGTCATTTCCAGAATCAACTGATGTAGGAATTGGCTCTTAAATTAGGTTTTCGGCAAGAGCATTCGTCTCCTTATTATCCTCAGGCCAATGGACAGGTCGAGGTAGTTAGTAAAACTCTTAAGACGATCCTCCAATGGACAATCGACAAAAATTGGTCCAATTGGCACGTTATGTTGTACTCGGCTCTTTGGGCATACCAGACCTCCGTCAAGACTGCTACTGGTTTTACACCTTTTCAGTTGGTTTACAGGATGGAATCTATCTTCCCGGTCGAATGTGAAATTCCATATCTTAAGTTAGCTGTAGAGCTCCTTCCAGAGACTTCGAGTCTCGAAGAGCACCTCCTTCACTTGGAACATCTCGATGAGTAGCGTCGAGATGCTGCCACGATGAATGAGGCTCATAAGAAAAGGGTGAAAACGCAGTATGATAAATCTATTCATCCTCGAGTCTTTTCTGAAGATGACCTTGTCTTGGTCTATGACCAAGATAAAGACACCTTGGGGGTAGGCAAGTTTAAGCCTATGTGGTATGGTCCTTTCATTATTAAACGCGTTTTAGAAAAAGGGTCGTATGAGTTAATCGATTTTGAGGGAAACAAGCTGGCGGAGCCCCGAAACGGACTCTACCTAAAGAAGTACTTTGCTTAAGTAGGAGTTAGGCAATGGATTCTTTGTAAATTATGTATATTTGTACATGTCTCATCGAGAGTTTTTTGATATCAACGCTTTTTGGTCTGCTGTGGCAGGTGTTGATGGATGACTTGGTCTATTTTGGGTTCGCCGATGGTGCTAGTCGGAACACTCGGAATCTCACTTCCGCAGCTTGGGTACTCTATTTTCCAACTAGTCAATTGATGGTATCAAGAGGCATATGCGTTGGTCACGCTTCAAATAATATGGCTGAGTATACCGCCGTTATTAATTTACTATCTGAGGCAATCTCTCACGAGATCAACTCGTTGGTAGTTTATCTGGATTCTCAATTGATAGTGTCACAATTAAACAACATTTATCGGGTAAGGGATCCATGTCTATATCGCCAGTATTTAAGGGTGAGGTTGTTGCAAAGATCATTTGTTTATATTAATTATTTTCACATTCCAAGATCTCATAATTGGTTAGCTGATTCTATCGCTAATCAAGCATTAGACTGGCACATCAATCATTCATCACAATAAAATCAAGTATCAAAAAGTCAAACTGTATATATTATATCATCATAAAGCATCTCGAATGTACATATGTTGTCCAAAAATATACAAAATCGGGACTCAAATGCCCATAATCATGTCCGGCATATCTAATGCCCCGGCTCAGGATGAGCGGCCAAGTAAGTAACTATCGCATTGGCCACACGCCAAAAAGTGAAAACCCAGTCACGTGGCATGCAAACCACATGACGCTGCATATCCTCAAGAAGATCCTCTATCGCAGCCATCGGTACTCGGCAGCTCAGTCTCGTCAAGTGTCGCTGGACGTTGTTTAGAGTTCGTTCTGTCTCAACAGTTGTCTCTTTGGATCCTCGGTTGCGCCATCCATGCCACGGGAACCCATCTGGTCGTACCGGCCCAATATCTGGAACATGATCATCATATTAGTCAATTGAATCCCATCAAAAATATTTTTCAAAATGCATCATTATATTTGAAAAATCCAAAAAATCATAAAATCAAAAAATTCTTACCAATCTCGCCCCATGCTGCGTTCGGCAGTAATGCTAGGTCAGGATCTCCTCGGAAATCCAGCCCAGCATAGGGGTAGTCATCCATGGCGATGATTTGCTGATCCCACCAGGCGAAGAAGTCATCGTCGAAAGCAGTCCTTGGGACCTCCCCACCCCCCAGATGTTTCATCAAATCAGCCCACCGGCCCATGCGTGGATCATGTGGGGTGCTGATGGAAACTGCTACCCTGGGGCGGAGTGCAGGAACCCTCTCGAAAAAGAAAATACACAGGATAGTCCCGTACCCAAAGTTCTTGGTCTATCCCCTCTTGATAGAAGTGAGTTGGCTCTTCATGTTGGCCAGAAGAGGAGTACACCAGTCGAACACAGTAGTGAGACAGTCAACTGCCATGCTCATGGTTAGCCATGATGCCTGATGCAGAGGGGACGATCCGTTCACTCGAGCTATGGTGAATAGGATTATCCTCAGAGAGAAACTCGCCACATGTGTGATAGAAATCTGGCTCCCAACCTTCTTGGGATGTCCTGGGCAATATATCTGTACGTAGTCCTCTATGGTGAGACTACTCCGTGACCTGCCCCGGGAATGTACTACCTCTCCCCTTCGGGAAAGGCCCGTGATGAAATAGATATCCTCCACTTCTACCCTGAGTGGCATTTGATCAATCATGAAGGCTTCCTCCTCGACGTCCCAATAATCAATGAGCATCTCAAGCAGACGTACATTGGATTTCATGTTCGGCAGTTTGAAGAATTTAAGCAAACCGCATCCCCGTAAGGCATCCAAAGCTTGAGGATCATTCATGACTTCATTATCCACCGCTGCGCGCTCCCTTTCACGCCAAGTGACCAGCATTCTGAGGAAAAAATGATTTGCAACCATTAGTTTTTGTTTAAAATTGGTTCACGGCGTATACGCGGTTTCCTGTGCACACAGTCACGTATAGACCCCGTGTGTACGCGGGTTTCATATTACCAACCCGCGTATACGCCGCAGTGAAATTTTGGACAAAAATTCAACGGTGAAACATCAATTAAAAATCTTAAAACTAGTCACAATCAATTGCAAGCTAAGTATAAGAGTTACCTAGAGGTTTTTGAAGAATTTGAACGGTCGAATTTGGCATACAGGAAGTTTGCTCCTTTTTCTCCAAATCATTGCTCTCCAACTCAAATGGTAAAAATGGTGAGTCCAAAATCCCTTTTATAAGTTTTGAAAATGCAAAATTTTTTCAAAATTTTATTTTGTTTGGCCTCATGTGACTTTTAACTTGGGAACTTGGAATGTCGAGAATGGTTTGTTTTTCCGGACATTTTGGACGTTTTTTCGACAATTTCGAGACGCTTCCATGACTGCTGACCCGTCATGGTAGGTATCATTTTCTCACTGGCATATAGGTTAGCGACACCATTTTTCCATTGCATTATGCATACTAGCCTTCATTCGCCGAAACATATGCCATAGGGTCGACCCCATCGTGTTATGGTTCCTAAGCCATCTTCACTCGCCGATTTTTGAAATCATGACACGATGGTAGAGCCATCCTTTACATGGGCATCGTAGTTAGCACCTCACTGACATTTTTTTCCCATGTTGCTCCAATCTGAGTAGGCTCGAGAGTCCTCTCTAGTCCCGCCATGACTTATGTGTTGACGACTCATTCCTCTTAGCTTCTTCGCTTTGTTCGGGCCTTATACCCTAGAGGCTCCTTTGTGTTGAGTTGTACTACTGCATTGCATGTTGACCACTTGCACCTTTTGGCCTAGAGCTGGCTCCACTTGGACTCATGTTTAAGCCAAATTTTGACCATGAAGACTGCAAAATCAACCTTGCATACCTTTGAATTCTGCAACTTGACCCACCTTGACCCGTGGAAGGAACGTACCTTTGAGTGTCACTGACCAATTTTCACCTCTCTGCATTGAGCATAGGAATGATCCATTCCCAGGAACTAGATCATCTGTTTCACCGACACTCGTTCTTTCCACTATACCATAGCATTCTTTTATTTTTTTTCAAGCTTAACAGAAAAAGAAAAAAAAATTAAATATTCCAAAAAGAGTGGGAACGGGACAGTATTTCTATTTATTGTTGGTAGCTAGAATCAGTCATGTCGCCCTTGAACAAAGCACTCAAAACAAAGTCTCCTCCATTTGGGCGGGATTTAGTTTGAATTAGGCATGCCTTAACCTTGTTATTGAGTCAATTCTCCCCCGATTGGTTATATCCTCCAATCATATGGAGGGTTCGTTCGTGCCTCCTGCATGACGAACTTATACAGAGTCATCATATGCTGCCATATAGTCACATTGAGTTGTGCTTTTATTCAATGGAAGTTAGCCTGAGTCGACCTCTCTGCGGTGTCTCTTGACTCATTTTTCAGTCGGCCATCCCTGGTTGTCAGTGTCATGTCTATTATCACATCAGCTATATTGGTCCTTTACTCGTGCCGGTTTGAGAAGCTCTCCATTGTCTTCTTGCTGGCGGGTCTTGTCCTTATCGACGATGACATCTTGCTCTGAGGACAGGCCTAGAGCTGCACCATGGCCCTATTTTCATTATTGATCCTTTTGCTCAGCATCGATCAATATCATGGGTCTTTGACTGAGTGGTTTCCCTTGTGTTCGACATCAGCTTACATTATCACACATTGGGATTCATGTTGTACCTTGGTTTCCATTTGACCCTATTGGTGGATACCTCGCCTCTGTGTCAGGTTTCATTATTGGTTGGTTCAGAGGGCTTCTGTCGTGCGCTAGCCACATCTTGTGTACGCCGGAAATGTATTTCAGTTGGGTTACTACATCTCTTTCGTCCGATTCCTTCCACATTATTGGCCTATGGGTTACACTCGCGCTAGATTGATGAAGGATGCCTTAATGCCTTCCTTCTAGCGGATCTTTCCCTATCGACTCTGACTTATTTCTCTGGGGCAAAGATCTAGAGTCCATTTGGCAGTACCTTGGGGTTTACAGTCATTAGTTGCAGATCCTTCGCTATCGACAGTGGGAAACCATCATTGTCTCCTGATCGATAGATTCTTACAAGTGTTCGACTCCAGCTCGTCTATTCACACTTGTTGGATTGTACTGGGTACCTTGACACTCATTATCATTATCGGTGAGTAGTCTCGCATTTGTTAACGGTATACATCAATGATCGGTAATCAAACGATTGAATAGGTTACCCAGGTTTCTTTCTATCTAGTGGCAGAGAGTTGTCATTGTTACGCAGTAATTTGTCATCGTTGGTCACCGTCCCTGTTACCCTTGCTTTCGCACATAGGAGGACACATTTATGGACCTGTGACCAGTGACACAAGTTAAAAACACTTGCATTGGATTCTCCTGAGTATGAACTTCAAATTCCCTAAGACACCTTTTGCAGATTAGCCCTAAAAAGTGCCCTTTTTCCATTAGCACGGGTCCACAGTGTCTTACCCGCGCCAATGACTCAGTTCCTCAAAATAGGGCGCGTCCATGGACGCTCTGTCATAGAGCAAAGCCCGCACCACCTAAATTTGGTTATGATTTTTAGCCAGCGCGCACTGAAGTGTTTTTTCCTCTTTGTTCATGCAGTTCTCTGAGGGAAAAATCTCATGGAAGTGGTCGAGTGTCATCTTTTTATCCATGACAACCAAGTTCAGTGGCTATTCTGGGATAATGCTAAATCTTCAGTAGGTGTCCTAATACAATGCATACTCCTTCCTCCTCCATCTATAAATGACTGTCCCCCTGCATTAAACCAACTAGTTTTGCCAGAGCTATTGTGAGTACTGAGATTATGCCGGAGTGATAGTGAGAATTGAGAACTATAGAGGAGTTATGCTGCCAAAATATTGAGAGAGAAGAGGTCACTTTTCAAGGTGTATTTAGCTGCTAGCCCAGTCAGAGGAGGTTCAACGTCAGAACCTTTGGTTGTAATATTTCTCTTTTTTTACTGATTAATAGACGACTATCATTATGGTTCCACTCATGTGTCTTTTAATGGTATTTGAGTTATATCTTTTCTGACCAATATATAATTGCATATGCTGGATTTTACGCTTGTATTTATATCGTTCTTTGCGTGTGCAGGTGTCCATTCACGAGGAGCGTGGGGATTGTGACCAACCAGAGCAAAGGAACGGGAGCGGCGTTTCTTCTACAACAACTAGCGTTGGATTCCAGGTAGATCATCATGATCGATCTCTGATTTATGCAATTAGGAACCTTCTTGTATCGTTGTGTGATTGTTGCTAGACCCGTGTTGGGCTAGTGGGATCGCCTTTGTCCGAAGAGGGGATTTACCAGTTCAACAATTTGGCGACTCAACTGGGGAAGCTTGTTGTCTGTTTTTTGTGTTGTTTGATTTGTAAAATGTAGACGGAGCCTGAAGAGCGGCCAGATAGCCTTCAAAACACTACTGCTATGCAGTAGTGAAGTAGATCAATGCGACTTCAGTCAATCTCCGGTTTAGTTTACAAACTGAACAATTTCAACCTTGCCTTGCATGTCAATTTTTCTCTTGTTTATTGGCCTAAGTAACTTTCTGGGTTGAAGCTCTTGTTGTTTCTTGCTTGCTGCCCTTTTTAGACACTGTAAACCAAGCCTGGAACTACCTGTTTTGTTTTTTGCCTGGCAAACTTCATTAGCGCGATTTTTCTTTTGACAGTCGCGCTAGTTGGCGCTTGTTGCTTTCAGAAAACCCGCGCCAATCTCTGTTTAACGTGAGTTGCAGTCTGACAGTCGCGCCAGACTGGTTAATTTTCTCAATTAGCTTGTTTGTCAGTCTTTTAAGCTTGGATTTGTGTCTTTTTGCTTCTTTTACACCTCCTGGAAGTTTGTTGGACTGTTATCTGGCTGGTTGCAGTTGTTCGCCTTTTTCCATCGATTTTATATCTTAGCCTTTATGGCTTTGCTTATCGAGCCTTCTGTCGGATTTATGGTTTGCTGATCCAGTCGATTTATTAGTTGTTTTCAACATTCCTCTGGTAGTTGTACAAGTTTTGCATTATATGCAGCAAGTACCTTACTTTTAGCTTGTTTATTTCTTGCCTGACTTCATTGGGACTTAGATTACATAGTTCTTTGAAGATCTTGGTATTTTCTTTGCTTTGGTAGGTCATTTTTCATGTTTCAAATCTGGTTCTAGATTCCTTTGAGTGAATTATCTGTTTTGTGCATGTCTCTCGAAATCTGTTAAGTGCATCATACTATTTTCAAAGAAAAGAAAAAAAAGATTTTTGCTTTTCATTAATTAGCATTTTGTGTTAATTTTTTCTTTTAAAAAAGAAAAAGAAAAAGATTTTCCTTTCTTGTTATTAGCTGCATTAGGATTTTTGTGATCATTTTGTTTGTATGAAAATCTCAACTCTTCTGTAGATAGAATTCATTCAATGAAACGATACAATTTTCGCATATAGTTGCATTTAGGAAATTTCAAGAAGACCACATAACGGAAGCCGGAAACTGAAGAACTTAATTAAAAAGATAACCGTAAAAATGAATTCAATGTACCAACAACGCATTGGAAACTTAACGTGCTCCACATTCTTAGAGTAATAGGTTTAGAGAGTGTTCCGGCATCTTTTAAACCTGGTAGTTTATCGTTGAGTGGTTGGGTGATTCCTCCACGGTGAAACGGTAGGTGCCAGTACGGATTGTGCTCCCACGTACCGTCGAGTATATATTCGGAGACCCCTATAGGCTTGCAACCTTTGATCCATAGGAAGCTAAGTCTTCCGCCCTACAAACCGTAATGCACTGAACACAGCATTCGGGAAGATTGACTGCCGTACGTAAAGTCCTTGGTGTTCATCTAATCGCCAAGGTGTATATAGCAGTTTTACGGATTTTTTGGCAAACCTTTTACCTAGTTTTCCAGAGTAGTTGCTTTTGATCCTTTTTAGACTCTCTAAAAGAAAAGGTGTAAGTGAGAAGCTTGTCACTTCGTGCTCATTAAACAATCGAAGGAGACTAGAGTCATCTTTTCGTCCTTTTCTCGACTCTTTAAAACTGAAAAGGTCAAGTCAAGTGTCTTAAAATCAATTTGGCCACGATCACATAACCCGGTTAAATTTTGTTTGTGTTAGTCTACGTAGGGACTGGTTTCACTAGTTTCCCTAGGATTTTTGTGAAGTTTCATCCTGGCAGAACTACCAATCTCGTCTTCCGAGAGTCCGGTTGTGAGTCAAATTCTCCCTATTGTTCCAAGCATACAACCGATCAGCTCTCGTGCTCCAGGCGACGAGGATTACCAATTTTATACGAACCCTATTTGGGAACCTTCTCAAAACGGTATCCCTTTTTGGGAATATACTTCTCCTCGGAAACCTTTTCCTTCCGACAAGGAAAATCCATCACCTACTACTACTGACGAATCCGGCGTGCCAGGGGACGAGATTCCTAGCACAATGGAGTCTACACATGTTAGTAGGGCCACTACTACCGGGGGACTGCCTCTTGGTTATAGGGCATTGCGTGATTTTATATCATCTCCTTTTCCGACCTCTATTTGGTCACCACCCGTCTTTTCCAATACAGAGCCATTGACTCCACCACCTCGCAGTACAACTGTTACTTCGGTGACAACCCCTCCAATTATATATGTGGCTTCTTCGACGCCTATTTTTAGCCGACCTTCGTCCTCTTTATTTGCAGGCTTTGATCCTACATCTAATGTCTCACTTGGGGGGCAGTATGATCAATATCTACCACCCTTTGGTACTGGGACGAGTCAGCTATCAGTTGGAGAGATTTCGGTTCCGCTATCCATAGATTGGGGTTCTACCTCTTATCATGGTGGTCAAGCGTCGTATGCTCAACCTGAAAAACCACACCAGCAAAATCCATAAGGACAATCCTTCCAAGGAAATCCTTTTGCTTCTAGTGGTCCATTTTTCACTCCTCATACACAACCTGCTGGTAACCCAGGCCACCCTTCCATTCAACAAGCTCAAACTGGTCAATCGTTTGTTAATCCGAATCAACCTAACGTCCAGTATACCCAAGTTTCCGGCCAAGCAGCCCAAACAATTGGTCAACCAACTGTCCAGTATACTCAGTCTTCTGGACAAACTGGTCATCCTCAAACCCAACCATCTGGTATGATAGGACAACCCTCTGTTGCACATCAGCAGGGAGGCCAACCTCAGTATCAGCAGGGAGGCCAACCTCAGTATCAGCAGGGAGGCCAACCTCAGCATCAGCAGGTAGGCCAAAATCAGTATCAGCAGGTGGGTCAACCTCAATACCAACAAGGTTATCCTTTCACTCAGATAGCCCAAGGTTATCCATCTACTGGCGCTGCTCAACCTAGCACCTGGACCCAAGTTGGATCCCAAAATTCGTCTGGTTCTCAAATGCAAGCTGGAGGTCAATCTCAAAATTTTTAGAAAACTCAGCCGGGGTCTCAAACTCAATTTGGGGTCCCACCGCATTATGGTTACCAGCAACCTCAAGGCCAACCTCTATTTGCTCCTTACCAAAATTATCAACAGCCACATGCTACTTCTGCAGCATCGTTTGGTAACCCCTATGCTGGGGGGAAAACGCTAACCCCTATTCCCAGCATACTATGGGGGAAAATCCATCAGGGCAACGTCCTTGGGGGCCACCACCACCTGGTTGGAACCCAGGTGTCCCATCATTCCAGCAGCCTCAGATGTCATTTAATC